>JAODTR010015316.1:8850-26604 GCA_025399935.1 Amblyopsis rosae
CACACACACACACACACACACACACACACACACACACAATCACACTTTGTTTGAATTAATTTAAATTCCTCTATGTTTCAAATGTAGGCTAATGAAATAAACTATATTAAAAAAGGCAACCTATGCAACGTTCTCATCATGTTTGCTGGACTGACTATCGGAATGTTGAGTTTAGTTATTCGTCAAAATCAGTTGTGTTTTAAAATCAAACAACTCCTGATTATAGTCTGCAGAACAACTGAAATATGTCTGTTTAGCATATTAGATATATAAATAAAAAACGTGACTATTTTTTGTAAAGGTAACACTTATTGCAGCTACATAGACAGTGCAGTGTAATCTATATGTTGTATAAGCAGTGCTCAATATTCTCTTTGCTATAAGAAGACATCTCTCTCTCTCTCTCTCTCTCACACACACACACACACACTCTCTCTCACTCTCTCACTCTCTATCTCTCCTCTCTCTCCTCTCTCTCTCTCTCTCTCTCTCTCTCTCTCTCTCTCTGTAATGTGTTGATAAAGAGAGAGCCTGCTGGATTTAAACACTGACGCACTACAGTCTCAACACATGAAGTGTCTAATCTGTAATATGTAGCATTTGCAAACATAACATAATCAGAACTAAAATAAAAATGTATTGAATATCACCATTGAAAAAGGTTATTAACTAGTAACTATAGGCTTGTCCTAATCAATGTCTTGGAGACCGGCCAAATTAACCATATTATGCATTACATTGGAGAGTTGGAGTTTAGCTTCATTTAGCACTATACCGATGTACATGCTTTTGCCTTATAAACCACTAGCACTAGTGCTTGTCGTTTGTTTCAAGAAATGTTGCTATATATTGTTTACCTTTTTATTTGATTGTTTTGCTACAAGTCGAGACATTGTGTTTTGTAACTTGGTGCCAGAGCAAAACACTTTACTTTATTGTGTGTTTTTTAAATAGATCTAATCTATTTTGACCTCACATTTGTCGCACACGGTAACATCGCTTAAATTGGTGTCTTTGGATTTAATGCGTATTTACAGTAAACGGGGCGATTGTTTAAATGCTGTTTGCAAGTCTAAACATTATCGTCCGCATTGGTCTTTTTTGCCCTTGTTTGGCCTGTAGTTTAGGAAATTTTTATGACGCTCTCGGCACCAGGACTACAGGACGATCATTATTTTCGTACATCAATCTGCGTATATTTTGCCTATAGGTGCCAACTAGCCAAGACCCCTGGACCCCAATGAAAGATTTTATATCTCACTAACTCACAAAGCGATAGACGAATATAGCCCAGCATTATTTTTCACATTCGTTAATGACCTATTTTTGGATGGGTTTATTAATGTTCATTTATAATTTATTATGTTTCCGTTCACACAGGCTGCTGAAATTGTCGCAGGCAATGCACACTGAAACGCATGTTTGTAGAATCAAGCTGCGAAATCAATCTGCCTGCCAACGTTTAAATGCATACACATTTTAAATTAATATATGGTTCGTGTCAAAAGCATACATTTCGTTTTGCATATCGGATTTAGGATGATATAATGGCATTCGGAATGTTACTGCCATTTACGAATAAGCAGACTGCGTTAAACACCTGCAGCACTTTCTGCCTCGTGTCCGTGCAGGAAAAACCTACAGGCCGGACAGAGCGTGAGGGGCCACGAGTGACAGGAGCGCAAGGCCTTCACTCTTAAACGGAAAGGGGAGCTGATAGGACCGGCTAAAAACGTCACTCAGGTTTCCTTGAGGAATTTTAATTGCCCCGGGGGGCACCTTATCAGCGCTTGGTGGTTATTAATACAGCCCCAGAGATAAGGACTGAAGGACCTCGGCAGCAGGCTCCGCATGCAGCATAGGGGGAGAAAACTGTTCACATGAGCACACACGTGCAACATTATGAATAGTATGAATATACTTATGAATATATTAATAGTTTACTTTGATTATACATTACTAACTTTGAAAATGTTTTTGCAACAGCTGACTGTAGGCTACTGTGCTGTTCATGCACCGTTCTTCCTCATAATTTGTTAATATATGCCTATGTCGATGCGTTTATTGGTTGGTTTTTCGTCTATGCTATTTTATGGGAGAGGCAATAAGTTTAGTTTTAGTCTCAATACATTGTTAATAAACGTTCATTTTTCAAATGAAATTGTGTTTAGATTAGTCATGATTATGTATCATCCACAAAAGGAAGTTGTACATTTTAAGCAAGGGAAAACGATTGTCTGATCTGGTCAACTTGTTCACAGACGGCCCTGCGCGGGAAACAACAAAATATACTGTACTTCACATTACACAATGTCACGTGCCTTAGGTCCCGGGTATTTTCTCTTAATATGGGAGCTGTTGGTTGTGTTCCCAGGACGTTAATGTCCGTCCCTCCAAGTGACGTCACCGAGTGCAGGGCTTTCCAACACCACTCACAAAACCCGCCCCGCCATTCCAGCTGTCAGAGGAGCCATGCGCTGAGCTGCATGGACCCTTTTCCCAAAACGACGGACGTTTTCGTACGTTTGAAGGCAATGTGGGGCAGAAGCAGCGCAGTCCATCCCCTACCAACTGTAAGCCTGTTCGCCTCCGGTCGTGTTTAGGAAGAAAGTGCGTGTATGCTGCTTGCCGGGCTTCACTTCCTCGGTGCTGGGGAGGACCTGGATGGCAGGATGCTTCCCACGCCCTTCTCTGTTAAGGATATTCTCAAACAGCAGCAGGCCCAGCAGCATTTCCCAAGCCCCCAGTCCTGCATGCTGTCTGGGACAGCCGGGGACAGTCCGTCGTTCTCTGATGGTGAGGAGAACCTCGCTTACCTCAGTGCGCTGGCGGCGCGTGATGCGCACGGAGAGAGCAGCCTGTCCCCGGGCATGTACGCCCCCCGCGGTTTGGGACGACACGAGCCAGCCCCGGAGATCGCGGAGCTGGACGAACACGATACGAGTGAGTTGTGTAAAAAGCATGTGTAAAAAAAGAATGCGTTTACACACACACACACACACACACATACACACACGGTATTGAATTTTTGATGTGCATAACCCTAACATAAGCATTTCAGATATTTAAGTAATTGTTTAGCCTTGTAAACAGATAGATTAATAATTCCCCTTTGCTGAAAGAAATAAAAATAGGTATATATAAAATAGGTAATAAGACGGACCACAGCACGTAGGTCCTAAATTGTATAACATGTAACCAAATTTATTAAAGAGAATGTAAAGTGTGCTTATTTTGGAATTTTCTCTCCAAATGTCAACGAACAAAGCCAAACATGTAAAACAGTGATGGATAATGTATAGGCTATTTAAATTTGTTTTGTGTTTGTATTATCTAATCGTAAAATTACTTTTGGATGAACAGTCCATGCCAACTAGTCTCAGAAGATGTTATATTATGAAAATATACTACATTTCTGAATTCGCAGAACATTGTAATCTAATAATTAATTTAAGATGCATTCATACAATGGCTGTACAGTATACAACTAATATTTGTCATTTAAGAGGGTAGAGTTGGGAGTCTTCAAATAATCTGTAAAATCCATTAGGCATAAATTGTGAGTTTTAACTAGATTTAAGTAACAAGAGATTACAAGAAATTAGTTTAAATGTATTGCAGACCCCAACATTTTGTGTAGCACAATATATTTTCGTTTCTTTTTACATGCTATTTTTAGTGAGGTATTAGTCCTGTTTACAATATTTTACGTTTAAATGTAGCCTAAATTGTGTATTATTTACAATATCCCGAATATTGCAATATTTCGTTGGCCTATCTAAAATATTCACATTCCGAAGGGGCCGTCATTTATTTGGACTCGTTTGCATGTTGTTTGGAATACTGAAATGAGTGATATAATATTGTGCGTGCATCTAAAAAGTTATTCCCTAACCATAAATGTTATTCCCTAACCCGACTAGCAGAGAGCTGCGGGCTGCTCTCCCAAGAGGAGGCGTCGGACAGCGGGCAGGGCGAGGTGGAGCGGCCGCTGCAGAAGCCGCGCAGCCGACGGAAGCCCCGCGTGCTCTTCTCCCAGGCGCAGGTGTTCGAGCTGGAGAGACGCTTCAAGCAGCAGCGCTACCTTTCCGCGCCCGAACGCGAGCACCTGGCCTCCACCCTTAAACTAACGTCCACGCAGGTGAAGATCTGGTTCCAGAACCGGCGCTATAAGTGCAAACGACAGCGGCAGGACAAGTCCCTGGAGCTGGCGGGGCAGCACCACCCCCCGCCTCCAAGGCGCGTTGCAGTGCCGGTGTTGGTTCGGGACGGTAAGCCGTGCCTCGGCGGCGCCCAAGCCTACAACGCTGCCGCGCAGTACGGGTCTAACCCTTACAGCTATAACGGATATCCGGCCTACGCGTACAACAGCCCTGGGTACAACACCAATTACAGCTGTACGTACACGAGCATCCCCGCACTACCGCCGACAACCACTGCGAATGCATTCATGAACGTGAACTTGGGAAGCATTAGCAATGGTTTTAGTGGGTCTTCGCAGCCCCAACCCCACCAGGGGACCGTTACGCAGTGTCAAGGCGCACTGCAAGGAATTCGGGCCTGGTAGCCTCGCCAGAAACAAAAATATATTTTTTTGTTTGATAGCCTTCACGTTTGTTATCGATATAACGGATGATGTGTGTTTGGATCGGAACTGTACAGTTGGTTTAACGACACGGACTGGAAATGTTTTGAAAATATCCAGATTTGCCGGATATATCCAGAGAACATTCAACCTAAGTTTATTTACAGTATTATAGCCAATTGAGAATGGATACATTTTTAGACGAACTGAAAAGGTTTAGCCTTAATGGTTGTTTTAAATATGACATAAATAGACTGAATAATTAGTTAATTTCTTTAAATGCTTTTGGTTTAGCAGAAATCTGCTTAAGTCTATTTTACACTTGAATTTAAATAAATCTCAGATAATGGAAAAAACGAGTTTCATTATATTTTCAAATGATTATCAAGGGCCTATCACAACTTTTTTGTATTCAGGCTGTTTAGGCACTTGAATGAAAACAGAAGAGTGAGAGATTGTGAGGGGGTGGAGGGTCGTACATTACTTTAAAAATAATAATATTTAATATATATTTTGGTTGGCAATTGCTGCATTCATTCCCAAATCAAGCAATTTTAGAATGTCAGTTAGCAGACGCTTTTATACAAATGTCCTGGCTGCAAAATATATTTGCATCTCTCTCTCTCTCTCTCTCTCTCTCTCTCTCTCTTTCTCTCTCTCTCTCTCTCTCTCTCACTAAGCCTCTGTATCTGTCCCCTGTATCTGTCCCTCATTCTCGTTCAATCGGGCTCTGCTTGCTTTGTGCAAAGCTGCGCTTTGCTCGATGTGGTTGGGGAGGCCAGGCCACAGGCGTACGCGAATTAATTGTCTGGGTGCTTGGCGCTGTGAAAGGAGGAAATGATTCTCCATTTGAGGGCCTCTAAGGACGCGATTAGACACCTAAAATACCCCGAAGAGGCACGGGAACAGGTCTGGAGAGGGAAAATAATGGCTTTTTTGGACTCGCGGACAAAGGCTGTGTGGTAGGCAGACCCATGCACTCAGTAAAGACAAAAGCACACAAGGGCCGTTAGATTGACGTCCTAATACTCCAATTTGAGGAGTAGGCAGGCGTTATTCTAACTGGCTGTGCTCTACAGAGAGCGGGCCAGAGGAAAAATGTGTTCACTTTTGTTCTCTTTTGGGCTTTTGTCGATGAAGAATGGCCCTCTGATTTGGGGCGGAGAGAGAGACCCCAGCAAGTCTTCGGGGCAGCCAGGCTGGAGGTTGTGGCAGCGGGGGGCATTTGTATAAAAGAGGGGGTATTATTGCTACAAGTTTTACAATTTATCCCAAAGAGAATATGGACGAAAGAATGTGTTTTTTTTTATTCGTCTACAGTCTAGTCTTATTTTATTTTATGTTATTTTTATTTTATTTTTGCTGTTATTTTACAATTGACGAAAACTAAAACCTGGTAGATTACTTATGTTCAGAACAGGTTGGTTTGTGGTTCTGGAGGGATAGTTCATATATAGCAATCTGTTAACGTTGTAGTTTTGAGAAGAAAATGTTGAACGAAACACTTGCGTAGGCCTAACTTGTGGAAAAAGTTAGCCATCTCAAAAGACAGCTATGGCACACAGACCTGGAGCAATGAGTGAACTCGTTCAGCCTTATGAATTGGTGTATTATTTGCATAACAGCCAAATATTTGTTTAATTTGAATATGAAATTGCTATAAATAGACAGATTATTCCCTATTACAAAAATCAATCTTAGTTTACAATGGCCAATTCACGAAAAAGAAGGATCTCCCGTTAAATCCCAATTTAAACACATGGCGATATGCGTAAAACGTAGGTAGGCTATAGAGTGTTAGACCACAATAGATTTGGTGGGATCTGAGTGGGGATTTATTAAGTCGTCTGTTCTCTTTAGCACCCATTTATACGAAATGTAGCCTGATGCTACTAGGGTATAGTATAGGCCAGCAGTATTCAAATTGTGGGTCGGGACCTATGGTCGGGACCCATGGATCACTGAGTGGGAGTGAGTGGGTCGCGAAAATGGCAAGCGGCCATTGAATGAATGAAAAATATCAATGAAAGTCTTCCATGCTTTACTATTATGTTGTTCTACTCTTTGGTCGTGAATAAGATTGTGGCAAAATAGCCTACTCTTCCTGATTGGATGACATCCTATTTAGTCACGTGCACACCATTCTGGAGCGCTCTGCTCAAAAATATTTTGGGCACACATAGCATTAGCTAAAATGATAGTTTTGAAAATCACTTTACCGGTACTTGGTGGGTCTCTAAATAGATTAGTCATCTCTAGGTGGGTATTGGCACAAAACAGTTTGGGAACCCCTGGTATAGGCTATGCTGCTGTTGTTGTTGTTGTTGTTGTTGTTGTTGTTGTTGTTGTTGTTGGTTTAAAATGACTTTGACATTTAAAGTGAAATTGTGACATTTTATTTATAGGCCTATACCAAACATCTATCTAAATACAGCTATCCCTCCAGAAGAATGAAAACAGGAAAATATATTTAGGATATTTTCTTATTTAGGACAATTAAAATCAAATCAATTCTTATCAGTTTAGTAACCTTACACTTAATAAAATATATATACATAAATATACATATAGTTTTTTATACATAAAAACTAATATAGAATGTATTGAAACACATTAGCACATATAAACATCTCAATGCCACAATCACATTAAAATTACAATATCTCAACAAATACAATAATAAAGTTTACAATTATAAAAATGTTAAATTAGGAGAAACCAGATCAAATAAAATCACATATAGAAATAAAATTGTAGACATTAAATTGTTTATAGTTGTGGGTATTGCAAATATATGTTATAGCCTATATGTTATAAAGGTCTAGAGGCAGGCAGGACAAACATTGGCAGGCAGGGCATTTCAAAGCAGAGTAAATTGAGTAAAACAAGGTTGTGAGCAGAAATACTATATGTCAAATAATTATAGAAATGTTAGCACCTTTCCAAAGCAAGGTTTCCAAGGTGCTTACAGGGTAAAAACAACAGGATTCATGTCAATGTTAAAACTAAATCGCTAACAATAATACCATCAATACAGAATAAGCAATACAACATAAAACACAGTAAAAACATAACAACAAATGCTGTGGGAGGAAGATAGAGGAAGGAAGGCTAGTTGTTCTTGTTAAAGTGCCTTTTTAAGAGACTTAACAAAAAGACATACATACAATTGAAACCTTCTCTGGAAGGTTATTACACAGACTATGATGTTTAGTCTGGAATTAGGTACCACAAGAAGGGTAGCATTTTAGGACAGCAGGGCTCAGTGAAAGAGTTAAAATGGTCAGAACAGAAATAGGAAATGTCTCTTTCTCCCGCATGTTCATTGCTGTCCTTCAAAGGCAACCCCATATTACCATCAAGTAGGCCTATGTATATATGAGTTTCATCTGCTTTTATGAGTAGATGGTGAGAGAGACCAAGAGAAAATAGCAGTAAGCAAATAAAAAAATACAGTATATGGCAGAATTAAAAAGCATGGAAATGTGTAAGATTTTGTGAATCAACACCATATAGAATGTTCAAATGGGAAACTTGTAACAAGAGTACTGATGTTGAAAACACAAATGCTCCTTAAGAAAAAAGGAACAATAGCATTAAATAATCTAAAGGGTTTTGGTAAAATATGGATAAAGACAATCAAAGTTTAAATGCATTGCTCAATTTGTGTATTTTGGTTTAAATCTTAACCTCTCCCCATTCAGCACTCAAAGGCTCACATATCTGCATTATCTGCATTGTTGGGTTTGATCACACAAACATTGAGCTGGGGAGGAAATGTGTTCTAGGGGTGCTGTAACTCAAACACAAACCTTTAAGAAGACTGTTTTACTTAACCATTAAGAATCTTCAGAGTAAGCCAGAGTGTCTCTGGTTTCATGTTCTCATAAACAAGTATAATTTCAACATTGAAAGAGGTTGAAAATGCCTGGAACTGTTTACACTTGCTCCACAATTTCCTTTTCCTCTCCATCTTATCTCAGACCAAAATGAAGTATCTTGGCAGGTATTTCAACTACAAGATATGACAGGATGCACAGAACATTGCTGAAAACAACATTATGCAAATATTAAGAGCACTGGCTAAGTGACTTGATTCTGCTGTAACAACCTTTGGTAACAACATAGTCCTTTTAAGGCTGACTTCATTGCATACATATTGGCTATTAATTGAAATTTGGCAATAATCTGAATTTGGCATGGAACATGTAAATGTTCTAATCTGTTTGCATAATGAATAAGACAATACTGTTTCATCTATGGTATATTATTATTATTATTATTATTATTATTAGGAACAAATTAAGTGCATATGGTAATTGCTATATTCAGTTTTTGAAGGATTGAGAGCAGTCACCCCTTCCCCATCTCTCTCTCTCTCTCTCTCTCTCTCTCTCTCTCTCTCTCTCTCCCTCTCCCTCTCTATCTCTCTCTGTCTCTTTCTCTCTGCACCACCCACATTTATGTTGCCACCATTCACAGCTATTAGCATTCATGTTGAAGCATCAACATTCCGTCCTTCAGGAGCCACATGGTTGGCTGTGACATGCCCAGACAGAACAAACTCCAAGTAGGCTTGTGAGTTATCTTGTATTTGCATTGCATCACACACATTGTATTTCAAACTTGGGCCTGCCTGCAAGTGCTCTGAGTGTGTAAAATAACAATGTGATTATTTTTTACTTTATTATTTGCTATTGTCTACTGTACACAGAGAGGTTTATGTCTTCTTTATCAGAGGAGACACGCCAGTTATCCATGGCATCTGAATATTGTAGCAGTGTTGTCCCATAATATGGCAGGTTAGTAAGAAATGCTTTGACCAGCAATTTAAAGCATTATAATATGTAAAAAAAAACATTGAACCAAGCTAATGCTTAGTAATTTTAGTGCACAGCACATGCGCAATATATTTAATGTTTAGACAATTCTTTTTTAAATGTTTTGTTTCAAACTGTGATGCGAAATGACAATAGCATAATTATTGAATCCAGCAAATACATTCAGATATGGTTATACTGTAGGAATTAATTAGCAAACCAAAAGAAAGAAAGAAAATATATAAACTTTTCTGAAAACTCTTAGAGTTGGCCTTATGGCCTTAACCTTAACCTTTTCCGATAGCTGTCTCTCATCCAAAATACACCACTAATGTAGAACTGACCTATGTCAAAACAACTGAAATTAAATAGCTTTTAATTTAGTTTAAAAACTCCTTAACATAAAGTTGGTTGGATACAGTGACAAAACATGAAACCCCATGGCCCATTTTGCAATATTTTGGAAATTGTGTTATTTTTTCCTGAAGTGGGAAGGCATAGCAAACAAAAGTCTACAAGCAAAGTTTCAGCTCAGCCATCAGCGCCAGACATCTAAATATTTATTCTCTTGGCTCTACATTCTGGGTTCAAAACATGTTGTTTCTGGGAAGATAGCGAGGGACTCATCCTTTATGTATGCTATCCAAAACCATTTATACTGAACTGTCAGGGTTTATAATAACAGCATTAAACTGATGTGTGTCTCACTAAAATCATTAGAATTATTCATTGCAGTCCTGGACCAACTGGGAAAGTCTGGCATGTAAAATGAATGAATAACACCCACCTCTCCCTCAGCAACTAGCATCTACATGCCTTTCAGCAAAACACATCCTCTATCAGCTAAAAACAGAACTTTTATATTACTATGGCTGTATTGAACAGCTCTCAACAAGAGTGTAACTAAGTAACAGGGTATGGCATAATGAGATCAGATGTCTGAGGACCTTTCCTTAATGAAGGTTGCTGACTTTACTATATGATTTTGTTCTGAATGATGGTATGTATGTATATATATATATATATATATATATGTGTGTGTATAAAGGTCAAAATATAAATTGACCTTTCATCCTCCACCCCTGGCGGAATGGTGCGTATGTCTTCCTCAAGCTCGGGCTCTCTACCAGAGGCATGGGAGTTTGAGTGCTCTGCACAGTATCTTAGCTGTTCATATGCCTGCACTCTTCTGGACATAGATTACAAATGTTGTACCTGGAATCTGCTCTCCCTCTTCCAGTTTAGGGGTCACAGCCGCGAGTGCTCCTACCGCCATTGGGACCCCAATAAAGAGGGGTGGGGAATGAGATGTCAATTTATTATTACAGTAAATAAATACATAAATAAATACTGTATATATTTGTTTACAATATTTCAATTATAATAGTTACTCACAAACAGCAGAGCTTTTTGTTCAATCATTTCATCTTTACAAACGTATTGTCATTTTATAATTTACTTAAAAATTTTAATAAAATAACTCTCTATTTTGAAAGCATTTAAATCATAACCCTCCCCATTCCCTCACCTGTGAAGAAACGTAAACCTCCTTCACAACTTTGACATTTGTGCTGTGCAAATCTAACATAATTGGATTTTATTTGATTTAGTATTCCAAAATGTTGGTTAAAACCTAAATATCCTGGTGAGCCAGTGTGGATCAGTCACACAGTGCTAACATTTGTCTGAAGTGGTTAACCACTTCAATGACTGTAAACACAGAGCTACAGCTGATTCCAAATAAACACCATCCATGGGTTTATCTGCTGTGTGTTTAGACCGATTCACTAGCTAAATGCTTTAACCTCTATCAACAAATGGCTGGCTGACATCTTTCTGCAATTAAATACAGTTAAAACTGAGATGCTGATCATTGCCCCGGACAGAGTATCCCCAAAGACAAGGCAGGCTTTTGGGTTTTTAACTACCTCTGATTGTGAAAATATAAAAAATATGGGCATCATGTTTGACAAATCTGTGTTTTAACAGTTATGTAAAAGCTGTGTATCGCTCCTGTTTTTTCCATCTCAGGAACATCGCTAAACTTAGATCTGTGGTCTCATTAAAGGAGATGGAGATGCTTGTTCATGCTTTTATTTAATCAAGATTGGATTATTGCAATGCATTGTACACATGTCTGACTAAACCATATATGGACCGATTACAAGCAGTTCAGAATGCAGGGGCAAGGCTTTTGACTAACACTGGAGAGCACACCTTACTCCTGTGCTCGAGGCCCTACACTGGCTTCTTATTGCCCTAAGAGTTCATTTTAAATTGTTAGTCATTACTTATACAAAGCCTTACATGGACAAGCTCCTTCTTACATTCTGGACCTTTTATTAAAGGCACACACCTCTGGTCAGTTTCTGAGGTTTTCAGGCCAAGACCGTTTAACCATCCCTAGAACGCGTTTTAAAACAAGAGGTGATTGTGCTTTTAGTACAGTGGCTCCGAGGCTCTGGCACTCGATGGACACAGTGAACTCTTTTAAAAAACACCTAAAGGTACATCTTTTGTGACAAGCTTTCAATTAGCAATATGGCATTGCTGTCTTTTATTTTGATTATTAAATACACTTATTTTATTTTATTATTTATTTTATGCGTCATTCGTCTATTTACTATGTAATTATTCTGTGTAATTGTTCTGTAAAATGTGCTATATAAATAAACTTTACTTACCTATCTACTTATTTATTTATTGCTTCACAAGCCGACCAACATCATGGCATTGTCCATTTCGTCAATGTATTCTTTCAATATCATGTATGCAGGTTACAATATAATAATGCAATAATACAATTACAATTAAGGAGCAGGTTACTGTGTAGAAGGTAGACAACTTGCTCAAGGATGCTCACGGGATCAAACCCACAACATTTTGGATGGATGTAGCCACCCTATGAAGGCTATCCTGCTTAGGAAAGGAGGATAAAGTAGAACAAAGAAAAAGTACAGTATTTTGTTTTAGTAAATTGCCATAATCAACATAAAAGTTGGTTGGACTTTAATAAGTGCAATGTCATCATCCACTGATCATCATGCAGACAGTGTATCTTACTGAATAATGCACTAAAGCAGTGCTATGACATATCACACTGGCAGTGAATAACTGAAAGTGTCAGATGTAAAAATGTGATGCAATAATAAATAATAACAATAAAATGACTAATAATACAAAGAACATATTCAATTTTAAACCACCTTTCTCTGACTAAAGGACACTGTATAAGAAAAGAAACTGAACAATAATTAGCCTACATTAAACACTACCAAGCATGGTTTATCCATCTGCACTGAACCTACAGCAGTTTACTCTCTCTCTGGATCTGTAATATGTTTGTTTGTTTTCATGTGAACTTACCGTGGACACTCACACACAGAGCAGGCATGTGTCCACGCGCTGATGTTGACCTTGGCTATATGACCGGATGTTGCCCAGAGCACTTGCCGTGTGCCAAAGGGACGAGGGCCTGACCCCACCTGTCAGAAAACAGCCATGACCTGCCTTGCGAGAAGGCCACTATGATGCGGATGTTAACACAAAGTGCATGGGGAGGATTGGAGGAAGAATGGTGGGTGTAACTGGAGACTGTGTTTTAGTGTGTAGGCCAGGGGGAACAACAACAAACATGGGGCCTCAGGTGAAATGGGATCCACCAGGAGATGTGCTGGTGATTGTTGAGAATGTTCTGAGTGTGTGTGTGTATGGGGGTAGGGGGTCTTCTGTAAACAATGTTTGATTTTTTATTTAATTTTTATTTAACTGGGTGTGCCATGTTGAAATTTATATATTTTTCAAGAGGGACCTGGATATAAAACAGTGATTCATCTCAAACATCTATCTAAGTAAAAAAATATCTAAGAAATTACAATTTTTGTTTTTCCTTTACACGATTGTCTTTACGTGCATATTTAAATGAATGTTAACCGTACACAGGGAATGGGTTAGCCTTGCCTAGGGATCAGCTAATGGTAACCCATGAAGCGTTGTTTATATATATTGCAGTATGAAATTGAAGTTTTGTGCATCACAAACCTGTCAGTAACAGTAATCTTGGAAAAATATTTGACAAACATCGATACCAGTAAAATATGTGGATTATTTTAACGAGTTAAAGAAATGGCTAGTCTTAAGAAAATAATGTAAACATGTTGAAATACATTTCTTTGGTTTATTTTATATAACAATTGATTTTGCCATATATACAGCATGCAAAACCATAAACACGATTGATGCACTTCTGTGTTATAAAGTGATTATTAAGAATCATATTCAAATTTACTACGGTACCACTAGATGGCAACAATGCAGCATTGACTGAGTTTATTTGAGGTAGGCTACTTATAGACTTTCTGAGAATAAACTCCACCGCCGATAATGAATCATGCGTGGTGCTTTACACACGCGCGTATTAAGATATTATGAAGGATTATTTGTGCCAATATAAATGAATAAAATAATTACATCGTTTATTATAGTTATAGTTACATCGTGTGTTAACATTTCGTGATTTTATTAATATTGGCACAAATAAGTCTGGTGGCTGTAAAGTATCTTGCTTTCGGTGCGAAGCTTAAATGGTCTTAATCATTATTCTTTATCTCGACATTTACGTGGCTTCAAGTCTGTACAGGAAATACGCAGCGTGGAAGTGAAATGTATCGCGTCTGATATTTCCGGGCAGCTTGCAAATTGATAACAGAATTTGGGTATTAAACACATTTGTGTTCCATACATCTTTCAGTGACCTTCCGAGGATCTGGTATGTCGGTGGACAGAGCAGAGTTTAATTTCTCACAGAGTAAGTAAAGTGTTTGTGTTACATTAGACTAGCCTAGTACCTCTGTATGCAAACGGTAGCGTAACCTACTTTGATGGGTCTTCATAGGGTACCGTAGGTACCGATACCGGTAACATATTCCACCATTGGCAAGCTGAAATGTTACACTACAGTACCGTTCATAATACATCTGTATTCATCTGTTCATGTCAACATACATTTTAGAATAATATATACATTTAAAAATACTAGGCGAACTATTTTGGCATATAACTAATGTAGACATTTAATAGTAATTTTAGTACATTACATTTACACGAATCGTTGCCTGTTCCATACAGTAGACCGCAGTAAAAGTAACTTGTCTAAAATGTTAATTCATACATTTTATTTGACAGGGTAGGAACACCAGGAGTGTGGCGTGTATCTTCATCATGAGTTGATTGCTGAACAACCTCGGACATATGGCAAGGTAATACAGTAGAAGTTGCGTTCAATGGACTGCACGTTTTATGTTGATTTTCACCGAATGTTTTCCTTGAAAACGTACAAATTATTTATAAATGCAAATGTCACGTTTATTAGCAGCTTATGTCACATGAAATAAATGACCCTGCACCCAACCATTGTGGACATACTGTACCCTTGTAGCAATTTGAACAGGTTTAGTGAGCTACAGCACCAGATGTGGTTGTATATCTCTCATCTTCTGTATCTGTACAGCTGCAACACAACAATCTACAGTAGTTAAGCACTAACTCCTTTTGTTTCCTGGCTTTCAATCCACTGTTCTGTTCCGTAAACGTATACACCGTCCTGAATGCAGTTAAACTTGCAGACTGGTTCATGGCTCACGACATTGTGTCATACGTGTTCCTATTCCACTTGCACGGCAGGATCAGCTTGTCCTGCCTGCCTGCGTCTTGGTACTGCAGTGTCTCCCTGCTCTCCCTGGGCTGTGCCTCCAGACAGAGGCTGTTGCTTCTGCTATTGCTTGCCTGCTTGACTCTACTCCTCCTGGGCACCTACCAGGGCCAGCTGTGGGCCGCCCAGAACCACTCTGGCTCCCGAGTCAGCAAGTGAGTGAGTCCTTCGTGGAGCATTATGCACGTAGAAATAAGACACCAGAAATTAGATACTCTCCCCAGACAGCCCCAACTGCTAGCAGTGAATCTCTCTAAACTTCCTGTGGTGTGTTCCTGTTATTATTAATGTATTAGCCCTGAGGAGACAACTTCTATGTTTTTGATGATTCAATTTTAGCTGCAGGTTTTTATGTCTGTACATCTGCAGTTTTCCAAAGTGAAATTAATCTGATTCTCAACATGTTTGCTTATATTTTCAAGCTAGCTGCGGAACCATTTTGACTGACTTTTGTTGTGTGAACCTCAATGCCATGTAGAATTAGTTAACACAGGGCTGGTTTTTCAGACACGGATTAAGCCTAGTCCAAGACTAAAGGAAAATGTTTTGGTTTACATTGAAAAAGGTTCTTAGTCTAGGACTAGGGTTGATCCATGTCTGTGAAAGCAGCTCATAATGTGTCCTCTGTGCCTGAACTTAATAGTGGCTTCCCCCGGTCCAGGTACCTCACCCTGGCAGAGTCCATGGAGGCCACTGACATCCTAAACCTGGCTCTGAACTATGGGGTGGTAGTGGACTGTGGCAGTAGTGGTTCTCGGGTTTTTGTGTATTACTGGCCCCCCCACAATGGCAACCCCCACACCCTGTTAGACATCCGGCAGATGAAAGACCACAGTCAAAAACCTGTGGTGAAGAAGATCAAACCGGGTGAGTTCTAATGATAAAACACTACATATTGACAGGTTGTGCTATAATGAAGCAAACATTACCAAGTTCATTGTTTTACCATAACCAGTGCGTTTGCAGTACCTTCAACGTCCACTTGGGGTAGTCTGTAGGCATCCATCAATACTGTCTGTTAGTAATGCGCGGGTTGACCCATTGGTCGGGTGGGTTTGGATAAGATTATCAGAAAATATTGCGGGTGGGTCGAGTCAAAACGAGGCAACCCAGCGTTCCGACCAATTCATAAATATACTGAGTCATTGCTTGCGAGCGGGGATTCTCCTATCCTCGCTCTCTCAAGCACACACACTCTACGATGCACTGAAGCAGTGGTGCAGCCTCTCATGCCCTGGCTGTCAATAGACTAATCTGCATTAGCTAAACCAAACCTATAATGTTAGGCCTGCGTAAACTTGTTTATTTAGTAGCTAGGGCTGTCTCGATAATCGCAATATTGCAATACCGCGGTGTTGCTAACCCAACCGCAGGCCGTGGAAAGCAACCGCCGGTACTGCAAACCGCAATGTTTACATTTTATTTTTTTCATGACGCTAGTCCATCGAATATGACGTCTGATCTAGGGCATGTGCGCTATCTAAGCACAAATTCCCCCAGCCCCATATTAGCCGGTTGTAGCTTCTTATAATACATCCATGGTTGTAGCCTTTGGGAGTGTACATATTTACGACACTCAGACGTTATGCTTTACAGCACTTTACTACAGTTTAGTAAAGTGCTGTACAGTCTTGGAAGTGCATCGTGCATCGCTCATCGCAGACACACTCGAGTTATTCCTTTGGGACATATCTGCATTTTGTGTGGGAAAGAAAATTGAATATATTGTCCCCTAATCTTTCGGGTTGTTAAACCGAAACTGTGCCATCACTTCTTTCTGCCTACATGCTGCCTAAATCAAGGCGGTGTACCGTAGGCTACGCTTGGCGCGCCATAGGATTTTGATCTTGCGCTATTTAATATGCTTAATTTAATATGCTTAATTTAATAATTAATTAGTCATATTTTTCCAGCTGATATTTTGGCCCAACATCTGCTTGACAAAGTTACACGTGATTACCAGTAGGCCTACTAAACAGGTAGAAAGCCTATGATGTTGCACAATTGTCTCTCCACGGACTGAGATCACGTTGTCTATAAATGACCCAGAATCACACTATTTCGGCAGCTCTGCGCAACAAACTTGACCATTCAAAACAAAAACAAAAAAAGGCGATAATACCGCAGACTTGGGCAGTATTGGACCACCCTTAATGACCGCAAGTACATTTTCTTTACCGCAACAGCCCTATTAGTAGCATGTACGCATACGCGCTATACTGCCTATAGGTTATGCAATCATTATGCAAGTGTAGCCTATTGCTAATAGATAAACAAAACAACTAAATAAGGCTAGTTTAGCAAGGCTACTGCTCGCTCACTTTGCTGTAGCCTGCCGTGACTCCAGAGACATTAGGCATAAGGACTTTGGTGGCTCTGCTATTGTCTGCACTAGTGTATGTCCCTTTTGAAACATGCATTTATTTAGATATCCTAGTAAACACAATAATGTATACTGTGGGCGGGGCGTCAGCTGGAGGCAAAAATGAACTGAGAACATTCGCTACCGTAATGCTGAACAAGTTTAATTTGTTTGGCTTGTATACCCGTGGTGCGGTTTTGCTCTCATAACGCACAACTACATGTGTACACACGTACACTTGTTCTGTTCCTAATGTCCCTGACACGCTCACAGTTGA
>JAODTR010015335.1:0-20000 GCA_025399935.1 Amblyopsis rosae
GTGTGGGTGGGAAGTCGTAAGCATGCCCCGGCTTGCGCTCTTCTCTACCCCTCCTCCAACAGAGCTCATAAGCTTGCACTGTTCTCTTCCCGACTCCCCCCAGCTTGTTGTTTTTCAACATAAACTGTGAGCCAGGAATGCGAGTGGTGGTTCTGTGGCTGCTATGTAACACAATCAAGGAGGGCGCCTTTTAATGAAGGGTGGAGATGATGGTGTTAAGTGATGACAAATGGAAGCTACACATTGGTGTATGATTCTGTGTGCGCCCCGCAGACAGTGGTTATCCTGCCTACCTGGGTGCTCGACTGGCCTCCTTCTACGAGCGTGCTGGAAGAGTCAAATGTCTGGGAAACCCTGAGAGAGAGGGCAGCGTCAGTATTGTGGGAGCGTGAGTACCTTTTTTATTTTTCACCACTAGAGGGCAGTATCTCTCATCTTCACACAGTAACAGTTGAGTGGTGTGTGTTCTTAATTTTCTTGAGTAATAATTACTGGTATTATTATGATATACCAGTAAAAAATTCAAGCAATGTGATCTTATGACGTACAACACAATTCACCTAGAAACTGTAAACAGAATATTTTGTGAGCAGTATTTTGTATTATAAACACAAAAACTTGTCTTTAGTGTGTCGCCTCCTGGTGGCGACTTCTCAGACCCCGTGACTTCTGCCACACTTGGTATTGTCCAGGTAAGTAATCACATGACACGTCTACACACTTACAGCGTTCTGAAAAACAGTGGAATATGGGCATGTAAATAATCACAAATTGTATTATCGGTGTGTGTGTATGTGTGTGTGTGTGTGTACGAGACATTTGTGGTTTTGACGCACTGTCTGTTCCCTCTGCCAGGTATTCTGGGGTCTTGATAAGAAGCTGGCCCAGAGGAAACACTTCCCCTCTGTCAACTGGCTGATCAGCTACAGCAAGTACACACGTGCTCTGGACGAGTACTACGACAAGCACTTCCCTGAGTTTGTGCCCCTGCGCACCAAGGCCAAGGAGATCCTGCAGGAAGAGGAGGACCTGGCTGAGATTGTCCAGCTGGTCGGAAAGGTGAGCTGGGGAAACAATCGCACCCCGACCCCATCCTAACCTGTGGAGCGGATTAGGCAGAGATTTAACCCTTTTTGTGAGGTTTAGCACAAAGGTGCTGGTTCACGATGGGATAGAAAGTCAGATTGTTTTTTTGGGGTCACGGGTCATAAGGTTTAAGAACCATGACCATGAATAATATTTCTAAAACAATGATGGGACATATTTTGACATATATTCAGTTTGCCTTTATAGTGTTCAGAGGGAATTGTTGTTGTTCTCATATTCTCATTATCAGAAAAGGGTTGTTAGAATATTGCAAAGTAATACATTATGATAGGAAAACATTAAAGGGATTGTTTGACATACATGCTGCCTCTGGCCTGCCTGTCCTAACAGGCATCACTGGCAGAAACAGACAAGATCACTCTGGAGGTTGCTAAGCTCATCAAAGACGACTTCCTGCAGCAGAACGGCTACACTCCCTATGACAGGTAACGTTGGCGCCACATATGCATGTTGTGCAGCATCAACATTAACATGTGTGTCTATTGGCCTGCTTTCCATTTAACAAATGGTTCTGTCTGCTTAGGTTCTGTCCTTTCTACAAGACCGTCGGCATTCTGTCTAACATGATCGCCTTTTACGACATGGCGCGGCACGCGGTGGAGACCACGGCTCAGAGCGACAACAAGATCACCTGGGCCATAATCAGAGAGAACATGGGAGAGATCCTCTACAAGATCAGCTCCATGAAGTTTAAGGTGTGTGTGTGTGTGTGCTTGTGTGTGTGCTTGCAACATCCTCATGTTTCCACATTAGAGAAGCACTGATACAGTACATGGTAAACACTCGTACTTGTATCGGCATTATCATTTATTTCTTCTTCTTTCTTCCAACAGAGCCATAGTATTCAATCAAACTTGAAATGCTCGTTATTTGGCATTTCTTTAAAAATGTATACAAAACAATTAGAGATCGTCGGTGATGCAACAGCACACTTGAATAAGCCAGTGCAGAGAAGCATGCAAGCAGCCACGCACAGTTAACACATTATGTAATACTGGTAGGCATTACCTACCCTAATCTCACAGAGCCAGTCTTTACTTGCGTAAAGTCGGGGACACAGCACTGGATAACTGGTTATGAGAGCTATTTTAATTGACATGCACAACAACGATCAAAAAAAAAAAAAAAGGAGAAACATCAATGACCAAATTTGACATAGTAAACATAGAGGAACTTGCTGGGAAATATATCTACTCAACTCTGGCTGTTGCACCTGCTCCCGTATTTATAACAATGCACTATAACCGCTGTTTGCTGTATGGCCATTAGCAAAACTTAGAATAGAAGATAATAAGATCTACAATGGATTTGCTTCATCTGTACCAGAGGAAAGGGCAGATGTTTACACATTTCAGGTCACTTGGTATTCAAGACAGGGTTGGCTGTGTTGCAGTGCATTCGGAAAGAATTCACAGCGCTTCACCTTTTTTATTTATTTTTTGTTACAGCCTTATTCCAAATTGATTAAAAAGTTTTCTCTGAAAATTCTACACTCAATACCCCATAATGGTAAAGTGCAAAAAGTTAGAAAGTTTTGCAAATGTAATAAAAATGAAGAAAAAAAATCACAATGGAAATATTCATAGTCTTTGCCATGTCACTCAAAATGGAGCTCAGTCACATCCTGTTTCTATTGAGCATCCTTGAGATGTTTCTACAACTTGATTGACCTGTGGCAAATGCAGTTAACTAGACATGATTTGGAAAGGCGCACACAACCGTCTATATAAGCTAACACAGTTGACAGTGCGTGCCAGAGCACAAACCAAGCCATGAAGTTCAAGAAATTGTCTGTAGACCCCTGAGACAGAACTGTATCGAGGCGCTCTGGACCTCAGACTGGGGAGAAGATTCATCTCCCAAGAGGACAATGACCCTAAGCACACAGCCAAGATAACAAAGGAATGGGTTCGGGACAGCTCTGAATGTCCTTGAGTGGCCCAGCAAGAGCCCAGACTTGAACCCATTGAATATCTATCTGAAAATGGCTGTGCACAGAAACTCCCCATCCAACCTGATGGAGCTTGAAAGGTCCTGCAAAGAAGAAAGCGAGAAACTGCCTAAAAAAAGTAGGCATGGCAAGCTTGTAGCATCATACTCAAAAAGACTTAAGGCTGTAATTGCTGCCAACGGTGCTTCAACAAAGTATTGACCAAAGGCTGTGAATACTTGTGTACAATACATGTGATTTATTTTGTTTTTTTATAAATGTGCAAAGATGTAAAACATTATGAGGTGTTTTTTTTATCAATTTTGGAATAAGACCGTAACATGACAAAATGTGGAAAAAGTGAAGAGCTGTGAATACTTTCCTGATGCACTGTATTGATGTAGTGCTATGGGCTGTGCTGAAAACAGCAGACTTGTCTGCCAAGTTTCCACATGCTCTTGTTTGATTCAAAACACAGGTTTAGCATTGGTTCTCTCTGGTAGCAACCCCATACTTTGAGAATTTAACTTTAAATTAACCAACAACCTGACCAACTCGCTCAACATAAAAACCTACAAGCTCCACATGTGGTGCTTAAGTCCAGTGTTTCCCAACCCCTTGGGGGGGAGGGGGGGCTCTTGTTGTAGATGTCTTCCTGCTCCAACACTGCCTTACTCAAATGAATGGGTTGTCATCAATTGCTGCGGAAGCCTGATAACAACCCCATGCACTTTACCAGGACCAGGCTAGAGGGAATAACTGCTCTAGACCACTACATGCAAGCTTTTTTGCTAAAGCATTGTAGTAACTATGCAGTCCGATTCTCTCCTTCCACAGCCGATATATTCATCATTGAGAATTCGCTGTGCATTAGTTGAGATTCTTCAGCACAGCTTCTCAAGTTTTTAATAAGAGAAGAAAGCTACTTGCTTATGAGAGCAGAAATGCTTCTCTTTATTAACCACCCCCCCCCTCGTCTTTTAGGTATACTAAACCAAGCAAGACAAACTGTTTGTCAGTTAGCCAGTTACTGGCTTAGAGAAGGCACAAACTTAACTACTTTTAAAATAAATTCATTTAAAATGCTTTTTTTATTCAGCCCAGGTATCTGTATGTGGTATCGACAGATGCCACATACAGATATGGTGGGGGGGGGGGGGGGGGCGAACAACTAAATGCTAGGTCCTTGTATCGGACTTACAAAACAATTGGTATCGGTGCACCTTTTTTCCATGTGTAATTATTTACAGTGGACTCTGTATCTAGGCAAAGCAGCAGTCACTGGAAGGTTTGTTTGATGTGCAATGTCACAATAAGAACGTGCCAGTAAAGAAATGTTTCTTACACAAAAAAAGGTCAAGCTCTCGCATATTTAATTTTTGTACCTGAATAATTAGATCTGGTATTAAAACCTTGGTAATACCCTGTTTAAGGCATGGCTTGTGACATCTAGTATCATTACACAATAACATTTTAGAACAACCTAATTTATTGTGTGTGTGAGAGAGAATATCTGTCTGTATTGTAATAAATAAATAATGCCTCAAGTTAAATCCTTCAGTTCAGCGGAACAACTTTTACTATAGGGTTGACGTTGTTTACATGTTTTTGCATTGGGGGGCAACATTTAACACTCTTTTTCCAACTGTTCTTGTGACCAAAAATGACACTGACGAGCACTAAGCCAAGTTTAACTGCGTTTTGTGTGACTGCTCGTCTGTGTTTAACAGGACCCCGTGAAGGACGGCGAGGCAAAGATTAAGGCAGAGTACACCCAGCTGCTGGAAGACATGCAGAACTCCTTCCGCACGTTGGAGGAATAATTCTTCACCCCATCACCACCCCAGCTCCCATCTCATACCCACTGTCCTCCCCTCCACACTTCAGAATGGCATTCCATCCACTTGTATTCTCCACACTAGGTAGTGATCCATGCCCTGTACCCCCACTGAGAGTGACTGCCGGTGTGTTGATGGAAATCCCACATGGTGGGTTACAGAGAAAGATGTACTGTATTTGTTTGATTTTGACCCTTCCCACTGGCTCTCTCTGGATGCGCTGCATCTGAGTGTGTCTGTTTTTGTTTATGCTCAGGATAGATCCATCCACGTGGGCCTCCTTTCCCCGTTTACATGATTAGTCTGTAGCTTTGTTGGTCTTCCAAAACACCTTTAGTGTTGTTGTCATTAATCGACCATCTGTACAGACGAGTACGATCTAGAAGAATTTAAGAACTGTATTTATTGCCAGCATTTTGATGTTAACGCTTTGTGGTTTTCTTTCTTGTTTTAAAATGATTATACGTTTCACGCTGTGCAGTGATGTGAACTTGCTGTGTGAATGTCTTAAGAGCCAGATACGGCTCTTATCTGTCCAATAATTATGTGGCGTGACTCCTCCAAGAATAAAACGTGTATTAAAGATAATATAGATCTACATTTGACACTCTTTTCTCAGTATCTACATGTTCTCTCGGTCTACAACCTTGTTCCTTTCTGATGTTTAAAAAAATCTAGATACAGAGGTAGTGTATTGGAATTGTATCTAATGTTAAGACCAATAGGGTTTCTTTGAAAACAGCTGTATTCTCTGTTAAACAAGCGTGATTTAGCAAAGTAGCCTATAGGCCTGCTACACAGCTTTGCTTTTCAATAGGTAGGCTGGATAGTGTTTGTTCCGGACTTAACATTATTTAACAGGTAGCTTTATTGTTCTTTCCACTGTTTAACTATGCAAATTCAAATGAGAAGTCAAAAAAGGTAGAGCACGGAAGTGACTGGACTCCCTAAAGGCATTTTCCTCAGCTGACGACCTGGGAGAGAGATGTCCCCTTGTCACACCTGTTAACAGGTGTTGTGGCCATCAAGAACGGCGCAACACGCTACCACCGAACATTGTAATGTCTGGCCGAGTTTCTGGAAACGATTGAGTCGTGTCACGTTTGTGGAGCCTGTTTTCTACACTGGATTTGTTTTCCAAACGCACTACGGATAAGAAAATTGGGTTCTGTTCGTGTCAGGTAGGCTAAGTTGCAAAATGTGCAGAGATCGTTTACTCACACACCGTACTAGAGCAGCAGAGGTTCCATACGATATCCCGCCACAAAAATACTTATCTCCTCTACACCAAGCCGGGTATTTTGCAACGTTCTTTTGACAACTGATTTCGAAAAACTACTTTCATGCTTATCTTTTTTTAACACTTAACACATACACATAGTATAAAACCGACCTAGCCTATAATGATGCCTACTAAAAATAGTTTACCAACCTGTCTTAGCAACATTTTCTTCCAGCTGGTTCTCCAAGATAAACCAGTTCTGTCTTCTTATGTGCCTTAGCATAGACTGCTGTTCATTGGCGAGGGTCAGAGTTTCACTTGGATAAACTCTTAAAATAGCATACAGGAAAAGAGGCAAACCTTTCATGCGTTTCAATTGATCTAGCTATTGTAACCTGACTAAAACTATACGTACGGTAACCCGCGCTCTAGACTCTTGATATGATCACCCGCAGCCCAGATGGAGCAGATATCGTGTCGGCCCGGATTGGGCATTGATGAAGTGACAGACGAATCAACATCCATGGATGTTAAGTGGAGCTCTGATGAAGAGGTGAGCTATTATGAAAAGAAACTGAATCAGCATACTTACTTATAAAAAACAGATTATATTGCAATATCACATTGACACTAATGTCAAGCATCACGCATATCAATCATAGATATCAGTCTACGTAGCACCCAAATATCTGCTATACATTTTTATTTAATTTGCAACGGCGCCCTCTAGTGGCGCGGTATGAAGGTGGTCGAGATCACAATTTGTAATTTCATATACCACAAATACGCTACAGAATATAGTAGGATATGACCTTAAAATGTCGTTAAATAAAAATTAAGATAAACATGAGCTAACATGTTCACTGTAGAACAAAGCTGTATACATACAGGAGTGTCCTGACAGTGACTTATTACATTTTTAACATGTCATCCAAATGACTGTAATGTTTTGTCTTCCTCCAGTCACCTGATACCCAGGCACAGTGTCTTGCAACGCCCCAAGTCCCACCCACCACCTACAAACAGAGGCTGGAGGAATTCAAGAAGTTATTCAAAGTACTACCTGAGTCAGAGACACTCATTGTTGGTGAGTGGCATTTAAAAACACTGGATTTCTAATGTATTATTATAATAAAGGTAGGCATAACAGTGCTTTCATAGTCAACACAAGCAGAAATCGTTTGCCATTCGCCTGGCCTTATGATATAAAATGCCATTAAAGGTGGGGTTAGTGTCATTATAATCCAATACACAAAATATTCTCACTGTAGCTGCTAGATGTACATAAATGTCTGTAACTGGAAAAACAAAGTGGCTCGGATCTAGCCAAGCAAAACTTTCTCTGGTCCATATAGGGCGGAGCTTCTGAAGGAGTTATGCACAGGACTATGTCACTGAAGGGAGAGGTGTGTTTGTTTTGATGTTGACTTCAAATATTAGCAATCTTTCTCCAGCATCATTTACTTCACCTTTAGGGCAGTGTAGAGCTGCACGGAGTCAAAGAGCTCCAATTAGAGCAGAGATGAAGGCAGGAGGTGGAGTCAGAGAGGAAAGCACGAAAAAGAGTTCAGTGGATTGAACGTTTTGAACGTTCAATTACCTTTTTTCCTGAATGGCATGCTTACTCAAAAACGTTCAAAACGTTCTTGAACTACTTTCAAATATGTTTTCTCCGGTTTTGCTCAACGACGTGTAGCCGCATATTTTCAACCTGTTTGTGTTTAATGAGTATCCTAGTCGTGAGTATGTGTCATCATTAGTATCAAATGTTGCTTTCATTACAATCTTATTTAATCTAAAATGTATGCCTTCTCATTCTGATATGTGCATGAAATATATCATATCTTCACTCAACCACTGCAGACATATCCTTCAATTGGAACAGTTTTAGTGCACTATATGCACAAAAAGAGATGGCTCTTCTATCATTTTGTGCGTCTATACAGCTGATGCAAAACAATCTGCAGCAGTGAAACACGAACGATCACTTTGTTGCTGTTGGTCATGTGACTGTTGTTAACCCATTACAGCCCAACTCCTCATCATCATACTTTAATGCTGAACTCCTATCCTCCCTAATCCTATCCTTAATGACATGCACTAGCCTACACAGTTAGCAGGTTTCACTAATAGCTGGAATCTCTCTGAAACCGCCTATCTTCAGCCTCTTGATCGTGACATGCAAGAAAACGACATTAATGAAACGTTCAGCAAGGCTAATAAAATACACACACAAACTTGAGTAGGTTTATAAAACCAAAGCAGCAGCAAAATAAATATCTATAAATAAATATCTATATATCCTCTCCCCCATTATGGGGTCCCTCCACTGCTATGTATAAACATTTTCAATGCTGCTTTAAGAAAAGAAAACCCTATAGTTTGTTGCATCAGCACATGGTTTGTTGGCAAGAGGCCATAAAACCACAACACAGCTGTTATTAATCTTTGTGCTGGTAGCGTATTTTGGACACATGGTAAGTACAGTGTGTCTTGTATACTTGATGACTAATAAGGATGTTAAAGCTGTCTCTCCTGCCCTACATGTTTTCCACAGACTACCCATGTGCCCTCCAACGGGACATCCTCCTCCAGGGCCGTATCTATCTCTCAGAGAACTGGCTCTGTTTCTACAGCAACGTGTTTCGCAGGACCAAGGTACTGCACAAGAAAGCTAACTGTGGATTATGGGAAGGGGAAGGCAGCACCCCCACCATTACAACTCATGACATTTTCATTCATCAGCCATATTTTCATAGAACTTTATATTTTTTATGTAAACACGAAAACCTTCCGGCTTTCTCTGTCATTCCATTAGAGCTCTTGTCGTTCTCTCTCTCTCTCTCTCTGTGTGTGCGCATTTCTGTGAAATCTGTTTCCATTTATTTAGTTATTTATTTATTTATTAAGCACTGCTGTATGAAACATGCAATATAAATTAAGATAAAATGGTAAAGGAAATGTGGCCAGTTTTAACTGAGGGAACAGAATACAGGCTCACATTGCGTGTTTAATGTATTTTATTTTAGGGTTTGGTAACAATGCCGACTGCTCTGCTGTAACCCCCTTACCTTAGTGGTATGGTATATATCCCAATAGATTACACTGGCGCTTAAGGACATCACCACAATGAGTAGAGAGAAAACAGCCCGGCTTATTCCCAACGCCATCCAGATCTGCATAGATACGGAGAAGGTATTGCAAACTATCTTGTGGCTGTATTATCCCTTGTTCTGTCTGAGAGCTGCTGCTTGTCACAGAGGTCATTCACGTGTTTCATGTGTGTAAAAACCTGTGTGTCTTCACCCGCAGTATTTTCTCACATCCTTCTCAGCGAGGGAGAAAAGCTACCAGGGTGTTTTCCGCATGTGGCAAAACACACTGATGGACAAGGTAAGGCCCAGTTCATGGCATTTAAATGGACACCCCTCACTTACAATATTACATTCAGTAATGCACAAACCCCACCTGGAGCTGAGCCGGAACTGTGAGGTTTCCTGGGGAATTAAACGAGCAGTGTCTCTTTAAGCAGAAACGTCTGCCTTTCTCTTATCACAGTTCCCACTGTAATATCATGCTCAGATCTATCCTTGTGTATGCGCTCTTTATGAATACAGCAACTACAAGCTTGCAGGGCAAGGATTAGTACAGTTTTATCTGCGTGGATGAAAAACAAATCCAGTGCTATGGGCATATATATCATTTCAAAAGTCTAGCAAAATGTATTAATTGGTAGTATGATGGAAGGAAATCTATGCCTGAACTGGTGACAAGAAGCGGGCTATTTAGCTAATCAACCTGGGTCCAGAGTACACATTATATTACCCTGGTCAATTCATTGTCACCACCAATATACAGAATATGCTTTCATGGTAAACATTTGCAGTATAAGCATAGTTAAGAATACCAAACCATTGTTGATGGCTCCTGATACAGACTGACATTGTCTGTGCAGTTGTTTGTTTGGTGCTGTGCTTTAAAAAAAAGCTATTTTGTCAAAAACGCTTGCATATCATTCAGTATCATTATTGTGATACATTATCACACAAACAAAACAGATAAACAAAAAACACTACAGTGAAAAGTTCATTGACCTCTCCAGGTGTGGCTTCAATGAGAATTTTGCATAAATAGGGAGAGACGGCCAAAAGTGGGCTCGTGTTGTGTAATTTATTGTAAAACCTGATTAACCAAATTCAAATTAGAGCGTTGCATTGGTACTTGGTTAATGGCCACAGTGATGACTTGACAGACAAACGCGCCTTGCCTCTTATCAGTGCATAGCCTCTGTCCTGCGTGTTCACGTTTCAATTGTTTGCTGCAGAAATTAGTCTACTTCCTGAAGTAGAGTGTAGGCTACAGGCGGCTAATAGTGTAGATCACAGTCCTCTAACCTGTTGGGCATTGCTTTTGAAGATTCGTCCACAGACAAGTAAGTCGAATTTATGGAAATGTATTGCAAAATGAAAGTAGGTCGTAGATGCGGATATCGCCATAACTTTTTTCTCTCTCACAGAAATAAACATGCTAGCCGCCCGTCGTTTAGTTTGATTGCACTCGTTGTAGAGTTATAGGTATGGGTCTGACTGTCACTAGTCTTCGTATGGATTGAGTCGATGCAGGTGCAACTGCGACGACATCGTTGACAAATTGCAGGAGGCCCATTGTTTTTTTTTTTTAATTGTAGTGCTTAGCAAATATTTCTTATCTGTCCGTATACGTTTTGTTGTCCATTGAAGTCGAACTGTTTATGGGCGTTTCTTGCGTTCGTTGCCACGTGAATTTAAGAATATATTTGTATCTTATCATTGTAGCTCCAATATGCATAGACTTCATTGTAGCCTAAAGATCATTTTTTAACACACAAAAAAGATCTCCTGGGTTAGATCTATGTACTTTCCATGTAATAAGACTACTGTTGTTTGTTTATTGTAATTATGTATACATTTAAGCCTCTAACAAGTGTGGAACTGTGGCAAATGGTGAAACAACACTATGGCAATGACTTAGGCCTGAGCCATGAAGACATGGAAAGCTTACAGATATCATCAGAATCAACCTCACAGAACAGGTACGCACACACGCATGATAGAATTAAGTAATATTTAGGACCAACTAATTGTGATCTAACTCCATTTGGTAACTGCCTTGTGTGTTCCTGCAGCCTTACCATGAGGCCCAGTGTGGAGGACAGCCCCAGGCTTCTCGAGAGGAATGCGTCATTCCGTCTAACTGGCGTGGAACAGGGACCCTTAGAGGCCTCTACACCCCAAGGAGAGGAAGCCCCCTCCCCCATTGGCTCACAGGCAGCACACTCCAGCAACACGGTGTGAAACGATATTTTGTTAATAATAACTGCACTGACTGACGGTGTATTTGGTTACGTGTTGTGTTACAAATGTTTGCCTCGTGTATTCTTGTCCGGCAGGATAACACGCTATCACAGCAGCGCAATCCTGTTCCCGCGCTCGACCGTGGCGCTGCGGCGCGGGCCTCCAAGCGCGCCGCTCTGTCTCTAGACCTCAACTCCAACGTGGATGGTGTTTCCGAGCAGAGCGGTTCAGAGACCGCAGAGGAAGGTGTGACTTGCTTATCCAGCGCTTAGGGACGCTGTGCGCCTGTGCATACATGCATATGATAATCTAGGACCACTGTAACCGTTCTGTACATCCCATTTGATTGGATGAGCTTTCCTGATCTAGTCTCACTTTGTGTTCTCTACAGACAGTAGTTATAGATCTACAGTCAGTCAGTTACAGAACAATCTGGGCCAGTTAGCTTGATGTTCAAATGTCTTAACATTTGATTCATTGTAGAACACCCAAATGTGATTTTGTAATTTATCTATATCAAAACACTGTTAGTAATTTCAGTAGAATACTTCTTGAAATGGGACAATTTGTCCTATGAAAAGCAACATTTCTCTGACTTGGAAGCCTTTCTTGCCCAACACTTGGATAATATATAGCATCTTGTCATATTGTAAAATATTTTCAAAACTAAAATAGTTGCTTCATTTAAGCAATATTTTGTGCTTCCCTGCCAGTCAGAGAGCATTGTTCAACTCTTATACAAATAGTTGCTTTCTGTTTATCAATATAATTCCTGCCTCTATAATATTTTAGTACATTAACACTCTCAGTAAATCCAAGGGGTCTCATGTCGTTGTTTTTTGCAGGGGCTTGGGATATCCAATTCCAACATTTGGCAATAAAAAAAGTGTATAATTTTTTTTCCCTGTACGGCGTAAATATGCACTGCCCTCTGATGTGTGCCTGAGCACATTGTCTGACGTGTGCGTTTCCATAACTAGTTCCTTTGCCTTCTCAGCGCTGCAAACAGAGGAACGAGTGGGCCCAGCCCAGTTTCAAGGCAGAGTGTATCTGAACAAAGTCTTCCACATCAGCGCAGGGAAGATGTTCGAGCTCCTCTTCACAGACTCCTACTTCACACGAAGGTTCATGGGTATCAGGAAGATGTGCAGTGAGTCCTTAGTCCCCAAGGTTCTCCCTTTTATTTCAGCTTGATATGAGTTTTCTATGTGTTCGGTACTATGATACTTGTCATTTAATTTAAATGAACATCAGTTTAAAGGTGCTACTTGTAATATGTTTAGTTTAAACTATAAAAAAAAAAACAATCGAAATGATCAAAATAATATCAGTTTTGATGAAATGTCAAATTCCTCTGTGTACTGCGGTGTAGAAATATTTTCTGAAATGAACAGATTATTACGGCCTGTAACCTTGAAATACCACTTTGTACCTCAAGGGGCAAGGTGAGTCACTAGCTTACAGGCAGCAAACAACAGAAGAAGAAGAAACATTGTGCGCATAGGAATCGTGCCCTGATCGTGCCTAAGATCTACTGCCTGCTTGCATCTTGTTCTATGTAAACGAAAATCCGCATGTGATCGGGGCCTACCAGTTACTAAACGCCGCCCTGGTTTTTGTCGCCTGGCTTCCGGGCGCTGCCTCGGACGCATTAGACTTGCCTGCAAAACATAGTTCCAATATGGCGTTGATATTGTTTAGCTGACTGTGGATGTTTTCTTGTTGATTTTGCTGTTTTATAAAATAGCAGTGTTGTTGAGATCTCAGTGTTTCAGCAGTTTAGTTGAATCGTGCTTCTCTTGCTTTGATCAATAGGCTAAATCACATTGGTAGCCTATAGGCTTCTTACTGTATGACAAATGTTACTGTAACAGCCCAGGATTGCACCGAAGGGCGGCGCATCCCTTTACCCGCGGTGGAAGCCCTTGCTCCAAGCTCCCCACACCAACACATGCAATCAGCGGATTGCTCCCAGCCGTGTGGCTGTGAGGGAATATAAGGCTGGGGGACTCATTTCAGTTCGTGGGTTATTGTTTGCCGCTTGTGTTCACGCGACTGTTACTTTACTTTGTTCCGAGTATTCCCTGTGTATCGAGTCTTGCTAAACGGCGAGCAAAGGCTCGCCTGTTGATGTAGGACTACTGTGTGTTTTGTCCATCTGCATTCGCCCTCAACCTGCGCTGTTACAATTATACTGTGTGGATACGTAAGTGGATTGATTGAGAAATTGGCAGTAAGAGCAGAACTGAGGGTAAACTAATGATGCCACAATATTATAGTGAAATGCTGACCCCTAATGTTTTGGAGAATATGGTAATTTTATACATAGAGGAACTTAAAATAGTTGTTTTTGGATCAAATAATTTGATCTGTCAACCGTGGCTGGTTTTTAAATACAAAGCCATTAGTCTGTCAATGCCACAAATGCGGGGAACAAAAATTAGTGAGTTCATACGATTGGTTTTGTTTCAGTGCCAGAAGTTAACATTTACGTTTTTTTGTGTCAACAGATGCCAGCATTGATCCCTGGCAGAGAGACACCTCTGGGAACATGAAGAGGAGTCTGAACTACACTATAACAATCAACAACCCTCTGATAGGGAAGTTCTCCACAGCGACAGAGAACCAGGTGCTTTGACAAGGTTATAAACTGGTGTTTGTGCATGTGTGTTTCAGTCGACAGGTGAAGGTATGTTATGTTTATATTTGTAAATGCAGCCATGGCACTCATTTTATCTCTCAGGTATGGTACAAAGATTCCAGGGAGGGTCATAATTATATTGTGGATGCTGAGGTCTACATGCACGACATTCCCTATCATGACTATTTCTACACGCAAAATCGCTACTGCATCACGCGCAATTCCAAGCACAAATGCCGACTCAGGTAGTGCTTTTTGTTATCGCTGGTTTCATGGTGAGATCATGGGGGTCACAAAATGGAGCTAATCCTGTTCTTTCAGGGTCTACACTGATGTGAAGTACAAGAAGCAACCTTGGGGCCTTGTGAAGTCATTTATAACTAAAAACTCCTGGAGTGGAATAGAAGATTATTTTAGGCAGTTGGGTGAGTTGTAATCTTCACTGAGAACTTTGTTGCCTGCTTGTTTAGCCCAGGGTTAGTGTGTCAGATATGAGCTTTCGGTTTTCCCCCCAAACACTATCAGGCTTGCCAAATACCAAATCAATAGTCTATCTCTGTCTGTACACTAACACAGGAGGGTAATGGGCAGTATGAACCAAGGTAACAACCAACATCAATCGTGTCTGTCATTGTTATTATTCCTTCAATTTTGTACAAGGTTACTGTCTAAAGATATTCAGGCCTTCGTGACCTTGAGAGCAAGTTGGATTTACACTCTCCGAAGTTTACTTGGTTCTAAATCTACTGTGTATACTAATGTGTTGTGATGTCGGGCTGCAGAAGCAGAACTACTGGAGGAGGAGGTGGAGCTGAACCAAGGGGGCGGGGACTCGGGGAAGATTGGCGGCTTGCGGAGGAGGAGACGGACTTACAGCCGAACAGGCGAACACATTAAGCCAATCAAACAGTATGGCGCAGACTCTGAGCAGCACAGAGAGGGCCCAATAGGTACACATGTTAGGGTTATAGCCATTTGGTTGGATATTAATTAATGTCTTTAATTTTAAATAATAATGATAAACTTTCTAAGAGGCTGAGATGTTACTATGTAGTCTTTCTTTTTTATTTTGAAATGTGCACTGCATACATTCTTAATGGTGTTGGTTTATGTTGTGTGTTTGTATTCACAGATTCATTCATTTTCACACAGTCCATTGAATTTTAATGAATGTAATACAGTGTCATATAACTATCAAGACTGCACTCGTACCAAAACTCTCCTTTTGTGTTTTAGGTCCCATGGAATTAAAAGGGAAATACACATGGAACATCAATACCATTGTGGCTGGGTTGAGCATTATGTAAGTGAACAAATGGAAAATACATCTGCCAATCTATTTACACATGACTATTGTTAATTCTCTTATTTTCATCTAAATACATTTTTGCTCAAGACTTTAGTAATGGCTTATTTCCCATTAACGTAAGCATGTTTTCATAACGGTGTTATATCCCTTGGGAAAGAGTGTAATTGGATGCAGACAAGGAAATGTGATACCTGAAACAGATGGATAGAACAACACTAGCACCGCCAGTGCTCTACATACCGCTCTATGCAATGTGTTGATGTTGCCAGAATGCTATAGCTATCTTAGCCTTAGCATTGTGTGTCCAATTTGGGGGGAGGGGTTTCTTGGGAGAACTCTATTGCTTTAAAGGGAAAGGTGTTTTTATTTTTATTGAGATAAAGTATTTTCCAGACTCCCTTACTCCACCTTTTTTGTGCTTCATTTCAGCTTTAAGTTGGCCTTCCTACAATTATTAAACCACATGTAGAAACAATAAAGTATTCTCTTGTTCCACAGTTTACTGATTCTGACACTGCTGAATCTCTGCCTGTTCTTCAAGCTGTGGGCTATGGAGGACGTAGCTCATCGCATGTTCCTCAACACGAAGCAACGCCTTCGGGAAAGAAGCGATCACAGGCATGTGTTAAAGATGACTAGATGGAAAAGTATTTTTGACTTCATCCGAAATGCATATTGCGTTCGTTTGTCTGGCTCCCTACAATTTCTGTATGCATGTTCGGTACAGCAATATAAGAGCTGCTGTTCCCGCTGGGCTCACCTGGCACGTCAAGAGACATCAGCGAGTTTAGAACGTATTGTTCTTCACATTATAATGACTGGCATACGTCTCTCTCTCTCTCATGGTAGCATTTCTCCTGACATTGGTGCTAGACAGGGGTCGGGGTTCAGGACTAGGGAAGAGACGGTGCTGCTAAAATCGGTACTCCAGGACTCCATTAACCTCTTGGAACAAGTGAGTATCGTTGTGTTTTATGTATTGAGGTCATATGCAATCTGTTGATCTCCATTGTCGGGACGTGTTTTCACATACTGCATTTACAAACGCAGCATGTATTTGCTATGCCACATAATCACAAAACTGAAAATGTGTTTTGGTTACCTTGCAACACCCTTTCACATTTAGCATTTAGGTACACATGTTTGGTGTGTTGTTTCATTTCCATTTGATATTGTATGTCAAAATGTATATTAAGAGTTTGGGGGGGAAAAAAACATGAAAATGCATTCAACGTTAAAGAACAAATCACTGGAGTAATGCTTTTTATTTAGTTCTCGATATACGGAGAATGCACATTGTACTAGAAGCCTGAGAATGTGTCAGGTGTCATGTTTCTGCTTCACAGCACTATTTTCCACTAGGCCGCGACATGTTCCTAAATTAGAAGAGCAGGTGTGTTTGTTTGATGATCCAACTCCTTCCCCACAGCTCCGCAGCTCTCTGATGGTGCTGCAGCAGAACTTCGCCATGGCCAATAGGACAGCGACGCCTTAGTGACGTACTCGGTGAACCTGCTTCCTCCCTGCCAAACAACGGAAGGCTCAACGGCAGCAGTGTGCTGCAGTTGTATCTGCCTTCAATATACTCTCCGATGTTAACCCAGGGATGGTTCTATTGGGAATGTCCCCAAGCACAAAGTGTTTTGCTAAGGGGGACATTTGCCAGGGCCTATGTTGTGGTGTCAAGTGCCAGGAACCTTTTTAAAAATGTGGGACTCGTCTTCTGGTAGAAGAAATGTGCATTAGCTCTGGGTTTAGCATTTTGTAGGACATCTGTATGGTTAAAAGGTGGCTGTTGGTTGTCTCCCCCCCCGCCCCCAGTAATATAAGATTTCCAGTGTTCCAAAAAACTAATCCAAACCATTTTGCCTTTATGAACCTTGACCATACTGCTCAATTGCCAGCATGTGTGTATCAACAACACTTTTTTTTTTCTCTTTGAGAAGGGTGTCATTAATTGCAGCCACATTATTGATGACTGGTTGTTGTAAAATAAAATGTTTTTATTTAAGATTAATAACATGTATCGAATTATTATTATTTTTTTTTGGCATGTATCTTTATAGATTTAAATTGTATTTTTACTATTGATGGGCTATTTAACGCTAATTCTCCCGCCAATTAAATTATGGTTTAACAAAATATTATTGTGCTTCTGTGTGCTTATTATTTTGGGTGTGTCAAAATGCTCGATTTAAAAAAAAAATTTTTTACCCGAATTATCCCCCACCCCAGACAACATAGCATATTTGGCTATGTATGATTATATATTTTACATAGTCAACAAATTAAGATATTCTTCAGACGATATCTACAGCATAATATAAACTGTAAACTTGACAGTAGGCCAGTTATTTGAAGTTATAAACACGTTCGGTTCAGTAAGTAGAAGGGGGCGTAATTCTAAATTCTCTGCGGCGCAGACTGGATTTGTAAGGTTTGTGGCTAATATGACGTCAGAGTGGAACTGCCCAAGATGGTAAATAGCAAGACGAGCAAGCAAAGACTCACGTACTTTCTGGTGAATACACCAATATCAGAATGGTTATGATTAGCTTGCGTTGTGGTAAGTTTGAAAGCGAATTCTGATTATGTCAATTTTGTCAGATAACATAATTAAACGTAAATGATGTGGACATGCGGACGACTCCAGGAAGTCGATTTGAATCGTGACTTATCGATGTACGGTACCGGGTAGCCTGTCCTGTGTTGACTGCTCGAAAGTTTTACCACGATAGGTCCGTGTGTGTGTATTTTAATCTTGTAATTTAAGTGTTGTAGCATGCTTTAGCTATTGACGTATCGGTACCTTGACTATATTCCAATATACCAAATATGTATTTTACCACACATGAAATGCAAATGTTGACTACGGCACTGCATTGACTTTGTTTCATCGGCTTGCATGTTTACATTACATAGTTTAACCCATGGTTTATTAACAATACACCGACCTCATCCATAAAGCATTTGGCCTAATTAGTTTACCTACAGTTAGTAGCTGTGAAGATAAAAAATAAAACATTTTGCTAACGTAACTGAGATTTATTCATAGGCTAGTCCTACCATACTACTGGAGTAGAGGTTGGACTTTAAATGTTGCTTCGTATGATGCCTGATGTGACCTGTAGGTTGAATTTTTATTATCATTAGGCTGAACAGCTAGCTGTCTGACAGATGTGAGACAGCATAATGCCATCCCGCACAATCTGTGGGGTCAAATTAATAGGATCTGCTTTGTTCAGTTGAAACCACAGTTAAACATAGGCTAATAGTCAGCAATTCAAGGGCACTTTGCTTTAACGAGTCACTTACCATATATGCCAACCTCTATTTCTCATGTCTTAGCAAGAGTATCAGCAGAGGTGTAAAACACCTCCAGACTGCTAGTAATGCTGCTCTGGACAGACTGCTGAGAAGACTATAAGTCATGAAAAGACGAGCTAATAAGGTGCTGGAGGATGAGGACGGCTTGTGTTGCTGTGAGTATGTGAACAGGAATGGAGAGAGGAGCCACTTAGCAGCATGCTGTTGCGACTGTGAGGACCTGGATGAGGCCTGTGACAGGTAAGACATATTAAGCTTGACAGTCTTGTACATCATGCTTTGTTTGTTTTAACTGTGGCTCACACGGCCTGTAAACATGGTTGTGATGTATACGCAATGAATACAGTCCTGGTGAAGTGCAGGATAGATTGCATCGCAGTGGAAGCTCTGTGGGACAGTGGAGCACAGGCCACTCTTATCAATGAGGCCTGGAGGACTGAACATCTCCCCCACACCATCATCAGACCTATTACAGAACTCCTGGGATCAGGAGCTGTGTAAGAAGGAGGGAGAAACGGAGGCTCTCGCCGTCCCCATCTTAATGTCAGATGACCCCGGTGTGGCAGAGAAACCTCTAATGGGGTATAATGTCATTGAAGATGGTGGTTAAAGCGCAGAACCCTGGTTCCAGAGTAGACCCTGCAACTATCCAGACAGTACTACCTTCTCAATCAGACCCAGAATAGCCAGGATGGTGGTGAGACTCATCCAGAACCCAGACCAACGGGAAAGTGTTGATTGGTGGAAACGTCTGCCAATGAGGTGACAACCATCTCTGTGCCAGCCCTTTTGGGAGCTGTATTAAAGGGTCAGGAAGTCCTCTTCACCCCCAGTGACCTGTACCCACTACCGGAAGGCCTGGATGTGACCGAGGGCCTGGTTGAGGACCAATATTAAGAGAAAAAGGCCTTCCATCAACATCCCCATTGCAACACAACTAACCCTACCCGGTTCTACTGGGCCAGCACACCATCCTTGGCCACCTTGATAGAGTAAAAGCTGTGTATGCTGCCACACTCTCTCCCAGCCAACCAGAAGCCTCTACCCACCAGGCCACCTGTTCTGCAGCCAGCATGAAGTCTGTGAGCACAGCAAAGCAGAGAGAGGGGGACAACATTAGCATTGGTGAAAAATCACAGGCGACTATCACAATAAACACACAGTACTCTGTTATTCAAGCTATTAAAATGATCAATCCTATAATTGATCATTTTAATATCTTGAATAACAGATTACTGTGTTTATTGTGATGGCCGCCTGTGATTTTAAATGTGTGTGTATATATATATATAT
>JAODTR010015335.1:22500-26589 GCA_025399935.1 Amblyopsis rosae
ATACATACATATACACATACATATATATGTGTGTGTGTGTAGTCATATTTCATTATAATAAGCCATGTCTGAGACACTAGCATAGAATGGAAGATAGCCTTGTTTTAACAGCACTGAATTCTGGTGTGTGCGTGCGTGCAGAGGCAGGATGGTCTAATGCAGCGCTCCATTCGGGAGGTAAACACGTCCAGCCGCTGGTGTGTGTTGTGGGATCTGGACGAGGACACGCACTACAGCGTTCAGGTGGGGGAGAGACACACGCGCACACACACACGCACACCACGTCCACAGAAGGCTATTTTGTTTTCAGACCAGAGAAGACTTACTAGGAGGTGGTGGGAGGATGAGGTGCTATACCAAATACCATATTCCCCCAATACAGCCATTGTTCTGTCTGGTACAACACTTCTTACCACTTATTAGTCATCCCCCCCCAGTCTGTGCGGCTCCCGGCCAGAGCACATACTGTAGGAGCATTAGCCAGGCTAAAAATACAGCGGCCAGCAAGTTCCCTTTAACTTTGATCGATGCCCGTCGTCTGATAGAGTGGGCTGGAGGCCGGCCAGGTACAGTGTAATCACTGGCTTTAATCACAGGAGCGCCGTCTGCATGCACACGTCGGTACCGATGGTCGGGTCTCTCCGTCTATCCATCACGCCGGCCGTCTGTTGCTCGCGTCGGAGTCGACGCAGTACAGAGCACCTGTGCGCCTGACAAATGGTTAGAAACCCAACTTGCGCAAGGTGCGGAGTCGCGCTGCTCGTCGATGTGACAGTTGGTCCAGTTGGTTAAATGGTCGCTCAAGCCTTCCAACTGAACCACATTTTTGTTGTTGTTATTGGACCGCTAACAACACTTAATTTATTGTTTATATACCGTATTACAGAATTTGTTTTATCTTGTTATGGTGATGATAGTCTCCCAGAGCCAGCCTTTATTTAGGTAACGTCTGGATGACTGGCTAACTGCGGCAATACCCGCCTACTTGACACGAGAGGTATTTTGATTGACATGCACTGACTACATAACTCAGTGACCAAGTCAGATGTTACATTTACAATGACGAGTTGGAAAACTAAATGACAAGACTAAATGACAAGTCTGTTTACAGGTTAATGTAAGTCTGGAACATTATTGGAACAAATTAGTAGATAAAGCACTGCAACGGATATTACAGATACATACTTGTGCGTGACGGTGCTAACAGCCAATGAAAATCGAAAGTAGCACTTTCCTGTGTGGTTGAGCTTAAACGGGTATGTATGCGTAATGGAGCCTGAGACTATGCTGTCAGTGTTTGTGTTTTTATAGCTTGTCATATTTGACACGCGTGTGTGTGGTTCCAGGTCCAGTCAGTGGGACTCCAGGGAGACAGCCAGCCCAGCCCACCTGTCCACTTCAGAACCCTGGAGATGACGGACCACTACCCTGCTGGAGTCCTGGACCACCGTAAACACACACACACACTCACTGTCACACACACCCGGTAAATGGACTGCATTTATCCAAAGCGCTTTACATTATTTTGCCCCACATTCATACATGGTGATACACCACCGGGAGCAGTTCGGCATCTTGCTCAAGGATTCTTACAGGTAGGTCAATGCCGGGGTTCGAACCCACAACCCTCTGGAAGAAAAATTAAGAGACATGCACTGCAAATTAAATACACATATTTAAATAATTGTATAAAGGGGACAGGATGGTCGAGTGGTCTGGATGTTTGGCTCCCAGCCGGAAGGTCGTTCAAACCCCAGTGTTGACCTGGATGTAAGCATCCTTGAGCAAGATGCCCTACCCCCCCCCCCCCCCAACCCAACTGCTCCTGGTGGGTGGTCGCACCTCGCATGGATGTGTGGCAAAATACTGTAAAGCGCTTTATAAAAGCAGTCAATTTAAAATAAAAATGTATATGCACGCATATATGCCAATATACATACATGCGTGTATATGCAAGTATGCACGCATGTATATGCGCACATGCTTGCATATATGCGCATATACTTGCATATATGCGCATGGGAAAGGTAAATTGAAGAGACACCTTACGTGAGTCACGTTAACTGAATGTGTGGGTGTGTCCCCTCCCCAGATGAGCCATCTATGGAGGGGCTGGGCATGACTCCTCACCTGCAGACTGGAGAGCTGCTCATTATCACCACTGTACTGCTACTGTGGGCAGGTGGGACACAGATGTGTGTGTGTGCGTGACTGTGTCGAGAGGCTGACTGACTGACTGACTGACTGCGTTAATAACATCTGTTCCAAGTCAATTTCAGGTAATGCTGCTTTAAGTATGATCATAAATTACTGTACCATTTGTTGCCAGCAGGGGGCCCCAATACAGCGCACGCACACACAGTATTCAAATCAGCAGTTTTAAAATCGCGATTTAAAACGATCGCACTGTCACCGTCGACAATAAGAAACCACAATGCCGATATATTACTGATAATACTGTTACTAATTATTACGCGTGTGTGTGTGTGTGTGTGTGTGTGTGTGTGTGTGTGTGTGTGTGTGTGTGTGTGTGTGTACCAGCTGTGATCGCCCTGTTCTGCCGCCAGTATGACATCATCAAGGACAACGACTCCAACGGCACCAAGGAGAAGGCCAAGCGACCCTCCATGCAAGCGGGCCCCTCCTACACGCCAGAACACAGCTCCCCTGTCTGCTGCCACAACGGAGCCGTGCACAGCGGCAAGGTGAGGGGTCTAAGGGGCCGTGCACAGAGGCAGAAGTGAGGGGTCTAGGGGCCGTGCACAGAGACAAGGTGAGGGGTCTAAGGGGCCGTGCACAGAGGCAGAGGGGTCTAAGGGGCCGTGCACAGAGGCAGAGGGGTCTAAGGGGCCGTGCACAGAGGCAAGGTGAGGGGTCTAAGGGGCCGTGCACAGAGGCAGAGGTGAGGGGTCTAAGGGGCCGTGCACAGAGGCAGAGGTGAGGGGTCTAAGGGGCCGTGCACAGAGGCAAGGTGAGGGGTCTAAGGGGCCGTGCACAGAGGCAAGGTGAGGGGTCTAAGGGGCCCACACACATACAGTTATACTGTACATACACATATCACACACACACACACCACTCACCCTGTACATACACACATCTCTAAAAACATGTTAGGTTCACTCTCTCCAGCCAGTCATGTGACCAGAGACACTGGCTCTGATCTGGAGCTGGTCCCCCGGGCGCTGCACAGCGGCTGCCCACTGCTCACTTGAGGGATGGGTTAGATGGAGGATGTATTTCACTACATGTGTGTGTATGTGACAATAAAAATCACCTTTATCTCACACACACACACACCCCGCCGGGTGTCAAATGCGACCACACGGCTATAGAAACACTGAGACTAACACCATAACAAGCTGAAAGAAATAGCATAGGAATTAAATAATTATGAATGAAAATCACTGTAAAACGTAAATATTACAACAATTGGCGACCCCCGACGTGATGGAGAGGAGGGGTGACAGTACATAGTGCACACTTCAAAAAGGTAAGCAGACACCTGTTTAAACAAAGTTCTGTGAACTGGATATACTAAATTTAGGTACCGTCATACCACCACATCCTCCTAGACTCAATTACTGAGCAGGTAGATCAAAAATACAAGTGTGTTATTTGTTTTGGGCTGGAATACCTGGGGGTTTGATTCCCTCTTAAAAAGTAAGGTTGGGAATACCTGGGGGTTTGATTCCCTCTTAAAAAGTAAGGGTTGAAATACCTAGGGGTTTGATTCCCTCTTAAAAAGTAAGGTTTGGGTTACCTGGGGGTTTGATTCCCTCTTAAAAAGTAAGGAAAGGCCTGGGGGTTAGAGTACTCGTGACACTTATTGGTAAAGGGAGATAAACTGCACAGCGTTGACAGAGCTCGGTGTGTGTGTGTGCATGTGCGTGTTTGTGAATGGGCTATCCTGTGCAGTGTTGAAATTCTATCTGTTGCTAAGCCGTTTGAAATCCTGTGTGTTGATCAAGTTGAGATAGCTTTAAGGGTAATATAAGTGAATAGTGGAAGAATAGTGGTACCAATTTTGTGTGTGTGTCATTTTCAGAATGAATGTGATTGCAGTGTGATATCATATGTTATGAACATTAA
>JAODTR010015364.1:4301-26580 GCA_025399935.1 Amblyopsis rosae
CTGGTCATATTGGTCCAGTATTAGGGTGCAGGTACATACAATAGACATCTGGTCATATTGGTCCAGTATTAGGGTGCACGCACATACAGTAGACATCTGGTCATATTGGTCCAGTATTAGGGTGCAGGTACATACAGTAGACATCTGGTCATATTGGTCCAGTATTAGGGTGCAGGTACATACAGTAGACATCTGGTCAGTATATAGTCAGATATATTTATTTTTAATCCCACTTGCCACACATTAGTATGTGTACAAGTATCCCAGGTACAAACAAGCCTAAAACTTGTCAAACTTAAACTGGCAAAGTCTAATGATTGACTGAGTGTGCCTAGTGACTCTGTGGCATGATGCAACAAACTGAATTGGTTCCCTGCGGCATCCTCAACCCAAACAGATGCCTGGCACACCAGGCAGTAACCTGCTCTGACCCCGCCCTCCCCCTCGAGACTCCGACCACATGCAGCGTATAAATCTGGACTAAAACCCCTGCCTTGTTTAACGTAGCTTTCTAACCAGGAACACAAGTGTCTGATAGTTTCAGACCAACACAGTTGTCGTTTTCTCGACCTGCGCCCACGTTGTTTAAATCGCAAATGCACCTGCGCCCATTTGAGCGCCCGTGTCACATGCGTGTTGGTCTAAACATTAGGTGTGGTCTAGCACATTGCTATCTTGAGACAGAGGAAAGTGATTGCACGACCAGCAAAAACCTGCTCTAAAGTCAGCACATTATCAATATAGTATCGCCTATGGCGGGTATACAATTGGCATACATTTAGCTTTTTACACACAGGGATGCACAGCAGAGCCAAAACATGCAAATGAAATCAAACTAAAAGAGTACAATGTGAAATATATAAGTTGGTAGCCTACATCAGCATATTTTAAGGATCTTGGTGGAATCTTGCTGTAGCCTAGATTGTCTGCTCCAGCGCTTTCACAAACCAGCCTGTATAAGCATTATGCCCATGCTGCAAGTGGCACCTAGATTTTTTAAGGGTGTATGGGCGATGACGATCTGATTGGTTTATGTTACGCCCAAAACACACCCATGAATAATAAGAGACTAAGTACTGTACAATAATTTTGAACCATGCGCTTTCCCTCTAGAAGATTTCAGTTTGTTTTTGTTCACATTATAGGTCACATTAAAGGTAGAACAAGTTCTGATCTCATTTATCTTTGTCTCATTCTTTTACATCACAAAAACCTGGCATTTTAACAGGGGTATACACTGGGGTAAAAAGTACTGCAGTACAAACAATAAAATGCAATACAATAAACATGACAATAAAAGGGGTTAATGTAAGTTAACTGTGGTTAAAATAAAAAATCCATTTGTTTACAAATCCATTGTTTTGTATGCTCTAGGCCAGGGGTCTGCAACCTTTAGTTTCTAAAGAGCCATTTGTGCTTAAAATGTATTATATTTATCTGTCTGGAGCCACAGACAATATTATACTTAGCCTATCAACGATAACTAATCGACCTAAATGAGAATTCATTCACATGTTTTTACCAGAGTGTAGGAGGGGGTCCCCCCCATTTTTAACTTGGGGGGGAACGGTGAATTGTTAGTGGGGAAGCAATGCCCATATCTGGTGCTTTGAAAACAGATTATATAAATACTAGCCCATACCCAGCTACTGTGCATGATTTTCAATGGACTAGATCAATTTGGTCACTAGTGAAATCAGAAGGCAATATATAATTAGAGGAGGGGGTACAACACCTAGATTACATTCTATATGATGTTTGTCAAATGCACAGGGAGCCACTGTAGAGTGACTCAGGAGCGGCATGTTGCAGACCCCTGCTCTAGGCATTCTAATGTCTCAAGAAGCCAGAGTTTTACTGTATTATTTTATGCCAACGTGTGTATACTGTGCATGATATGGCATGCGATGGAACCCAACGCAGGTTGAAACAAAGTGTGGTTTATTATTATGAATATGTTATTCTAAATGCTTATTCAGTGCTGCTGGAGAACCGCGGAGTGGCCCGGTCTCAATTCAGTTTAATGGCACCGACAAGGCATAAGCTCAGTATCGTCTCTCGTCCGACCAATGGACCTCCGCAGACGTATCGATTGAAGTGGCGTCCATGTGCGGGGGCGGACATGCATTTCTCCTGTTGGCACATTACTCAAGGGATTGGTCCTCCTTTGTCCGTTTCCCCAGCCACCGGCATCTCAGAATGGATACTGACACTTGAGATCACATCAGATGAAAGCCTGCCACAACCTTTGATGCAGTGACACACGCGAACAAACAACAGTGCACATAGCACACTGATGCAAAGAAACGCACACAGCAGCGCTTTATATCAAATGGACAGGAAGAGAAAGATGTAAGAGTCTCTGGTTTCGGCGCCCACATGTCCCTATAGAAGCTGTACCTCGGGAGAGAGAAACGGTTGCTTTTTGCTGAATACCAGCCCTTAATTGAGGAGATTCCCTTTAACAATAGCCCCCAAATCCCTCCGTGACAGTGTGAGGACAGAGTTGTGACGGGAGCTTCAAGACGTCCAGCCACACTGGCGGCTGTGCTTTGGGCTTTGATTAAGCCAATAGCGATGCTCTCACACAGCGGGGCCTGTCTGTGACAGCTGGCTGCCATAGCTCTCAGTTCAGAGAGCGGCATCGGTACATGGGAACAACACCCCGTGTACTTTTATCCTCTAATGAGGCAAGGGGAAATAAAGCCTTTTAAAGCAGATATAGAATGCTTATGTAGCAGCACTGGCTGTAGTTTCAACTAGTATCCAAAAGGTTTCAGTTTAGAATGTTTTCTTTAATGCAACAAACCTGTTGAGCATGTTCAGGAGGTGGGGTGGCCAGGGAGTTGAGAGCAGATAAGGAGGTGCTGGGAGAGCAGAACGGGGAATGTCAGGGGAAATGAGTGCAATGGATAAGGAGGGAGGGAATTAAAAGAAAGTGATGTGGGACTCTGCTGTAACAGAGGGCTGTCCATAACGCTTTGCTCAGGCCTCAGTCTAAACAGCTGAAGTTAGGGGTAGGCATTGGAGAGCTGACTGACACACACACACAATAACTTCCACTTCTCAGTGTGTATATCGTGCCAGTAGCCTGGCTCCGCCCGACTTTGCTCTCAGCTCAATTTATTTATCTGAGGCTACAGTCTGGACACCCTGATCACATTAGCGTTCACACAGCCACCCTGCTGGCAGCCCAATCAGCGTGGGTTAGAGAGGAGATGTTGAAGTCGAGCGTGTTTTAAAATGGTGGTAGAACTACTGTAGATGAGGCGATCAAAACAATTGTAGCAACCGCCCATTTGTTCAGCGCTGTGTAATAGATTCTAAATTAACCAGAGGTCTACGCCAGGTAGGATACAACTGCGAACACTTCTAAATGGAGAGTGGCCAGACCTATTCACAAAGTGAATGGTCTGGTTACACCAGGCTATTGTGCCAGCAGGATAACAACAAATGACGGTCTAAGTTTTAGTTAACCTTATCGAAGCTATCTGATTTTTATGCTAGTTTGTTGTCGCTGTACACAAGCCATAAAATGTTACTTTTCCGTATAATGTGCGTGTTTGTGTCATGCATTATCTCAAGACATTTTGCTGATGCACTTACTGGCCATACACGAGCATATCGACACCAAACAGCCTCTAAGGCCATTGCTACCCCATCCTCTGGCATTTATGTATTATTCAGAAACAGACGAAGACATATGTGCCAAGATAGGGTTGTTTAACCTCCCCATGGCTGGTCTGATAGCGTTAGCAGATTGAGATAGATGGGGAAAGGGGCCTTGCTGTAAAACTGCTGGGTACTTTCCACTCTAATGAGCCTCTCTTTCCCAGTAATGGCCTACTGTGGGCTGATTAGAATTACCATGCACCATTATAAGAGGCAAGAGATTCTTATGGACGTTTGTAAGCCCATGTGAGGACAGGTGGTAGATTTGACAATTCACAAAGCCATTCACTCTGCCGTAGTGAAGGGCGGCTGTAACTTTCAGCCACTGAACATGCACAGGATTACTTGTATATGTTGTTATTGCTGTTCGCGGTGTAATTGGTCTCCCTAAGCCCTAGTTAGACGGCCAGCATAATGCAAGACCCCTTTGGTTTGGGTTTTTAATACTGAACATTATTAGTAAATATTACTGGATGGCACAGTTGAAGGGAAAGCACTGGCTCCAGGGAAGTGATGCGGTTTATGTATCAGGAGAGGTTACTATAGTAACACACTGCTGTCTGTGTGGCCAACACCACCCATGATATCTGCATCTAAAATGGGTGGAAATGTATGAACAAATCCACTTTTAATAAAATTGCTTGGGTTCAATCCTCACAATAATTGCTAACATCCTTGACAGCCACTCGTGTCAAATGGAGGGAAGGAGAGGTGGAGTTTGGAGTCGTCATCGACACAGCAGGGATAGGAGAATCCATAGCAATCCACCCTGGGACACGGGCTTTGACAGGTGTCCATTCCAAATAGCCTGAGAGGCAGCGATGTGCCGGGCACAGCGGGATTCAAACAGGGGGAGCGCACAGTGGTCAGTGCTTAGCTCGGTCAGGGTCCATAGAAGGATTAGGTCGGCGTACCGCATCGAGCGCTTCAGACATGACGTAACAGGGAGAGGTGGCTCGTAGCGCGATGAGACGGTAGCCTGTCGTGTTGCTGTAATCACTTAAGAGCCTTATGGTCGGACACACACCCACACACACGGACATGCACATTACTGTGACCTTTTCACTCTGGGTCCCAGCAAGGTGTATGTTAAGAATGCATGGCGGGCAGAACAAATGGCATGTGAGGGGAGAAGAATCAGATGGGGACGCCCCACACAGGAAGCAGCTAGACATCTATTAAATAAATGAGCCAGCACACAGCCACCTTGCACCTACGCTACACTATAATGTTGCACAAGAAACCCAAGTAATTAAATTAAAGCAATATTCAACTTTTAAACATTGCCTCTGTAGCTTTCTTACCTTATGATTAAATAATGACATCATAATGCCTTGTTTACAGTATGTGACGGAGAAGTACTAAGCAACCATTTTTTCACAAACCTTCAAACTTCCATTGTTTTTAAAAAACATACTTGTCTGCAAAGCTGTGCGACGTCTCTACAAGCTTTCTTATCAACGTGTAACTATTCTGGTGTTTAAATATAAATAAACGTCAAACATTTCATACAGAATGAAGATATGCTTTGTTGCATGCAATCTAATATTAATGGGGGGAAGAGAATAAAGTGGAAGGTTTAACAAAACTTCAGTATTGCTTTTACTAATACCAATGGGTCTGGCAAGCATTCATCTTTCAGGAAGATGAAAAGAGCCCGATGTGTGTGTTATCTCAATTTCTTTTTGGGAATGAATGGAGCCACAGTTAAACATTCTAGCAAATAATATGAAGTGTGCATCTTAAGAGGCCATAGTCAAAGTAAAGGAATGTTTATTAAGACGATTAGATAATAAAGTTTAAAACAAGGGAAGTTGAGAAGCCCAGTGGCTGTTGAAGATAATTGGCTTTCTGTTGGAGCTGATACTGAACACTGCCTTCAGTGGAGAGTAATACCTTAAAATCAAGCATGGCCAGTGTTTCAATGTAATGAGGGTTGCATATTATATGGCCACTAGGGGCAGATCATGCATATCCATGTATGCTTTGTCCTATTGTGTGCATTTGTATCCAAGCACAAATGCAAACATGCAAAATACAAATTTTCCTGACACATAATTCACATTGTACACATTCAGTGCTTGTACACTCAGTAACATCATGGTTTATAATCTTTATACTCTAGCAGACTAATATCTTAATCACCACGTTTTAATTATCATTGTTTTATTGACATTTCTCTATTCTCAGAGGGCTTGGCTGTCGGGGTAGGATTTGGCGCCATCGGAAAGACCTCATCTGCTACTTTTGAGAGTGCTAGGTAGACTATATATAAATCATAACGTTTTATTATATTAAGGCTTCAGTTTTAAACTTTCAGTAAATGGCAGTAAAATAAACAGCACATGGCTCTCAGAAAGGCATAAGCAATTTCCCAGTAATGGTTCCCAGGAGAGTTCAGTGAGCAAAACCTTTGACACCCACTAGTGTCTTGCTGCCATCTAGTGGTGGTGTTTTGATACTGCACTGTTTTGATCGGCCACGCTAAAATAAATTTAGTTATATGATGTGTGATCCGGTATGATTTTGCAATGCTTTTTTTTATGTTGTGAGATTCATAATTATGTATTTCTTTCCTAATACCTAAGACAATATTCTTTTTATTTTCTTCAAATTACCATAAAGCCTATCTTTTTTTGCTGTGTTGCTGTCCTTCCCTAGAAACCTGGCCATTGGTATTGGTATTCAGAACTTTCCAGAAGGTTTAGCAGTGAGCTTGCCTCTGCGGGGTTCAGGCATGTCAACATGGAAAGCCTTCTGGTTTGTAGAGCTGTTTTTTTGTGTGTGTAAATAGTAATGTAAAGAACCAATAGAAACTTGGAATGTGGGCTCTCTGAGCCTATCAGATACTATTGAAAGAGCTAAACCACTGTAGTACAGTACAATACAGTGGCTTCTAACTTTCTTGCCGTTCCCTCAGGTACGGCCAGTTGAGTGGGATGGTAGAGCCCATTGCAGGCCTATTGGGGGCAGCTGCCGTGGTCCTAGCAGAACCTCTGTTGCCGTACGCTCTGGCGTTTGCTGCCGGGGCGATGGTCTATGTGGTGGTGGATGACATCATCCCCGAGGCTCAAGTCAGGTAAGACTGTCTGGAAAAATAACACTGTCTAGGCGAAAAGCATGGAATATAAAGGAGAATTTCCACCGCTAATCTCATCTTCAGGCTTGCTAATGACGCCACGCTTCTCTGCTTGTTCCTAACACTGTGTGTCACTAGTGGGAATGGGAAGCTTGCTTCCTGGACCTCCATCCTGGGATTTGTGGTGATGATGTCTCTGGACGTGGGGCTGGGCGGATAATCGCCGTAGCAACACACCAACCAGCAGAGCCTGAAACACACTGCAGTGTCATCAGTGACAGCCATTAAAAGGAACCTGACATTCCAGACTCTCCCAGAGCTTTGTGTGTAGGACCAAGTTTTGACTACTGAATTCTCAAAGCATTGTCTTTTATAATTTGAAAGTCAAATATGCATTATAATACATAGTTTTTGTTATTATAATTTTTTTTATTTTGATTATTTATTATACAAAAGAATATTTGAAGCATACTTGATCTTATGATTTATCAGTGCTATGGCAATGGTTGTTTGTTGTTTGATCTCCTTTACTTGGACACTTGGTGTGAGATTCTCACTGCACAGCTGCAAGACTCTTGAAGCTTTTGCAGGAAATGCAAAATTATTAATATACAGTAATTGACTACTTAGTGGGTGAAACTTGATCAAAATGTACTTGAATCTTTTTTTTTTTTTACTGTTCAGACAAATTGTAAAACTATTTTTAAAATGTGAATAGACTTGTCTTTCTGTCTTGTACACATGCACTTGTGTTTTGAGGGTCTTTTAAGAAGCCTAATGATTGCACAGAACATGTTGCAGAGTGCAGATTTCTCACTTTCTGTGGCACACACACACACTTGTGGAGTTTGCATATGGATAGTGTCCTCAGTCTCTAAGCAACACAGTTAGCTATGCATATCTCTGTCTGGCCAAATGCACATGGTGCACATGACGCAAGATGGAGGCTATAACTACAGTAGTTATCTGTGTAGTTATTTGTTTTGTCCCTCCCCTAATGTGTAGGGGTACAGTATGAAAAAATTGAATAATATTGTTTAGGTTCCTGCACAGAGGGTAAAGAGATCTGGGGGAAAAAGAGCTGATGGCTTATGAGTGTTTGGATTGTAACAGTATAACAGTTATATGGCACGAGTGTGTGTTTGTTTGTCTGTCTGTCTGTGTATCAGGCATAGAAATACTATACACAGTATGTCTCAGTGAAGTTGTATGATAAGAATGTGAATACAAGTATTTCAATTAGTTTGTGCATCGTTTGTGCACGCAAAACATACATTTGTGCACAAAACATTTGAGAGAAATTAAACATCAAGTTTTTGGCAATGGTGTGATGTCCTCAGCCTCCTATTAATGTAAAAATTATATTTATCATCGTTAGTGCATCGTCTGTGCATGTTTGTGCAAACAAAACAAACATTAGTTATTATTATTTTACGGTTTAAGTTTATTTTATGTTTGGCTTACGCTGGAATGGGCTGAATCGCTCATAGGCTTAACATTGAACTTGTTATTTCTCTAAAATGGTTTGCGCACACTTTTATTATATTCACATTCTTGTCATATGGGGTGCCAACTTTACCGAACATTTTTTATTAAACCTTTATTTTACCAGGAGAAAGACTCATTGAGATACAATCTCTTTTTCAAGAGTGTTTGAAGGAAGAACATAAATATGTGAGGGTATTGTTGTATAGCCTATTACTATTTTTGTTTGTTTCTATTACATGTTTTTCACATAATCAAGCCAAGGCGATGGAGTTTCAGGTTGAATAACATTATCCTTGTATTATGTTTATTTTAGTGAAAAATGTAAACGTGTCAATTTGACCCGAACACCACACACAAGGGATAAAACACAATTTAACTCTTAAGTGCATACAATACAATGCGTTTCATTTAAATGAATTATTTGGGAGCTAAAAGGCAGCCTAGTAGTTAGGGTGGACAACTTCTACCTATAAGGTCCTGCAACATGCCTGTTCTAACTGTCAACACACAAACATTTAGCAAAATGTCTAATAATTCTTATACTCTACTTGTACTCAGGGATGGGCAAAATACATCAACATTTATTTGAAAATAATATACCAAATACCCTAATTCTAAGTGTATCAACATAAATGACTAAATATAGCAGACACTCAATGCATCTTAATAAACTACTGTATTTTTGTATTGTAATAATATAAAATACTTTTGCAATCACTTCAGAAAGTTATCAGTCACCTATTTCATCTAGCCTATCCATAGCTATCTATAGCCCTTCACCTGTAAACTGACTCAGTATAGTCAGTCATTATAGAGAAAGCTTGTTGATATTTAAGCTTAATCAAAGTGAAAACAATTCCTCAGAAATAACTAGGATTTTGTTGTTTGTGCGGTCTGCACCACTTTGCTGATTGGTAATATGCTGCCCAACAGTTCAAAATGAACCAGAGGTCTAGGCCCATCAGGATGCAGCAACTACAAACTTTCCCCAATGGAGGTGTCTAGACCCTGTTCAGTGATATTTGGGTCTGGCTACACCAGGCTACCAATCAGAAGCTGCACCAGGTAAATATCTCACAGAAAGTATTTTATAGTAGTTTTAAACTACTAAATACAAAACACTCAATTAGTTTGATAGAAAATATAGTCATTTGCAACAACCCTATCAAATACAAAATACTATTTTGTATTTAAAATACATGTATCGTAATATGGCCCATCCCCACCTCACTTGATCAAAGTCAGCTAAATTACCATTTTTATTTATTTTACTGTATGAAATCTAGAGCATGACCTGCAAGCATTACAATCTATTGCGTTAAATTATATTGTTTTCTTGATTCTGAAAAACAATAACATTCATGCTCTAATTTTACCGTGTAGTGTTATGTAGTAAATAGTTACTATAATATCACTTTTTTCAGTAACTAGTATTGTAACTAATTACTATATCCAAAATGATATTACTATTACTAATCCAAGTAATGCTGCATTACTGTTTTACAAGAACAATATTTCTGGTCCTAGCAAACTTAATGTAGGCTAATTGAACTGACCTGTCCAATCAGTTTGAGAGGCTGCAATGTTTTCACTTTGGCTGATTGACTCCTAAGGTTAATTGTTGTCCCAATAAAGAGGATTTAATTCTAAAATGAGCTGGCTACAGCGGTTGTGTAGTGATAGTGAAAGTAATATAGTAATGTAACTAATTACTTTTAATACCCAGTAATGAGTAATATTACTTTTTGAAGGAATAAGCAAATGGTAACTTATTACAATGGACCTTTTACCAGAAGCGAGTTAGCCACGCCCATGGGTGGGTCTGTCAGACAGCTGAGCCACATGGCTCTGAGCTGACCATTAACATCAGAGATGACCATCATTGTGTCATTAACAATAACGGGAGAAAACGACAGGATATAGCTACCTGATGGTTTCAATTTCTTATTTAAATGTAGTAGCCTACTATTAAAAGAAAACCGTTTACTGCAGCCGGTACATTCCCACGGCAAACGCAGTGATTCTGGTTTATCCGACAGTGTGGCGCGTATAGCAACCTATTTTGGCCTTCTGATTAGTCAGATTTGTGTGTCAATAACACTCTGGTGAAAGGTCCATTCATGAGTAACTTACCCAACACTGGTAGCATGTAATAATGGGTTACCTCTAAACGTCAATTATTAAGCAATTCATGTACCCAAGCTGCAGCTACTGTACCAGTTGCATTTTTGCATAACATGTACTGAATGACTCTGCAGCCAAGAAGATAAACACACACACACACACAACTGTACAGTACAGCGTGCACATCTTGACACATTTAATGTGTTAGTCACAGCAGTAGCACAAGGATAACCAATTTAAATAGAAAATAACAAAATGCTCGAACAGTCAATCCAAATAAAGGCTCAATTACATAAAATCTTAATATGATCTACATCACTTGATTCCAGTTTACACTTAGTTTACATGGGTCTACCAGCAGGTCAGTCTGCTACACAATTGTAAGTTTTGCTGTATTGTGCTGCAAGAAGCTAAGAATACTTGAGGGCATTCCAAGCTGGTCAATACAGTGGATCTGGTCAATTTGCTTCAGGTGTGCTCGGATGGCCAGCCGGCACTGGGACGCCAGGGTCTTCGGGCTTCCTGGGGTAGATTAACACAATTGATGGAATGATTACTGTAAACACAATGACAAAAAGCTCTTTCAAACTGCATCCTAACGCAGGTTAGACACTCTTTAAAAATGTAAAAAGGGGCTAAATGATCTTAACATGTTGACACAGTTCCCTGATGTCTGAACGTAATGTCTTGACATGCTCCGGTCAAAATACCATGAAGATAAAAGTACATTGGCAACCTTCTCACCCATGTCCAAAGTATGTATGCATTATAAGAACCAATTGTCATTGCATTGCATACCCACAGACCCACAACCTTTAATGGAATGGTATGGGGGCTGAAAAGCAGTCATCTGATAAAATGTGTATACTGGGTGAAGTGTGACCATCACCTCTTTCTCTCAGCAGCAGCTCCACAGCCTCATTCTGCTTGGTCGACTTCTCGATAATAAGCGTAGGGAGGTAAACATTGGCCCCGAAATCGATGAGGAGCTGGATGTACTCCACACCACAGCCATGTCTCAGACACATTTCCAGGACAGTTTTGGGCTGTTTGATTTTACTCAGGAGTTTGGAATCTGTGCAGTTGTAATCTGGATCTGCGCCATAGAGGAGCAGAACTTTAAAGCACTCCATGTGTCCGTAAACAGCAGCGAGGTAGAGCGGGCCGCTGGAAATGCTTGCACCTGACGTCCACAGCAAGACTTTGGCCCGAGAATTGACCTCGGCACCGTGCTTAAGCAGTTCTTTGAGTATCTCCACATCTCCCTCCCTGGCTGCGGTGAGAACGGGGGAGCAGTTGTTGGATGCGCTGCCGTTCGGGTTGGCCCCTGCTCTGAGGAGCGCTAACACACACTCCAAGTACTTCCCGCAGACTGCTGTGAAGAGTGGCGTTTGCGCCTTGACGTCCGTACAGTCTATTTCGGCGCCGTGAGCTAGCAAGACCTGTAGACACCTGAGGTGGCCTTTAGATGCCGCCATGCGAAGAGGCGTGCCGGTGATGCCCCAGCCACCTCTGCAGTTGATGACCTTCTTGTAGATTTCTTGAGAGAGCATTTCATCAAGGAGTCTGGCATCGTTTTGCGACACTGCCTGTCGGAGTTGGTCAATTTCACAGCTACTTTCTTCCTCTGCAGAGGTTTTTATCTGGAGCATAGAACCTGTTTGAAATGTGTACATAATCGCAGATTGGGATGATTAAAACGCAAATTACATTAAAACCAAATGATGATTTGTGTCAGAATTGTAACCCCGCAACAAAAACGGAGTTGATCGAATTTTGTTTAGGATATTCATCAATTCTACCGTATTGGGATACAACAATTGCGGCAAAGAACTGATGATGCCAAAATATTGACAGCAACATGATATTATGCAGTTTAATCGATACGTTTGATTGAATATGAAAGCTTTGTATGCAGGCCTAGTCTGCTACCGTACCGTACGGTACCGTACTGTACCTACTGTAGCATTGATGTTATCTGCAAAAACTGAAGCTTCTTCAAAACAAACATCATACAAAACAGACTCGATTTAGATGCATTAAAACGACGTGTAGGATACTCGCTTCGATCTTACAAATGTATTTTTCATCGATAGTGATACAAAATAAAGAACATAATACATATTTGTTTACCTCAATGTGTCTCACTTGCTCTGTCATCAGTGGAAGGATTCTTCGTCGCTTTTTCCGGCACAATACTAGATCGTAGCTTTTGCAGGAACGATGCTGCCACCTATTGCTAGAATATTGTTACTGCACATGTCTGTAGGGAGAAACTATTTTACTTCGACAACATGGAAACGCTCATCTACTGCTTGGTAAATAAACAGTTTTGTATTATCTGAATGACAGTATAAATATTTTGTTCTGGATGTATGTTAGTTGATATTCAGATATTGGCTTTATCATAACAAACGAAATAGGCCTACAGCATTTTATCTGTATATATTTGAATTTATCGTTTGCATTCAAGGGGATATTTTAAGAGCAATAGATCGACAACATGTGGGTATCAATCAGTTTCTCCCGTAATCTTCCCCTAATACCGACACACCACAAAGCAATTACAATGTCTGAAAGATTGGCTTTCAAACCTTGAAACAGCTTAGGTCCATGGATCAAGCACATGGTGGCAGCAACATATCATAAATATTGTTAACATTCTGTAAAGTAGTAATATGTTGGGATTGCTTACTGTCCTTGCCACATTCCATATTAGAAATTAATAGGAATTAAAATGTATCTTAGAAAAAAAAATAAAAAATAAAGATTGGTAATCAGCTAGCTGGCTTCATTATCCCTTTATTTTGTGATAGGCCAATTACATTATATATTTCTATGATGATTTGTTTGTTTATGTAAAGCAGTTGCGTTTCTGTCAGGTACATTGACACCAAATAATGCTTCACATAAACGACTGGTGGAGAGACTGGTGTGCGTTTGTTAAGTTAATCACAATTTCTCACAGTAAGCAGGTTTGACACTATAATGGTCTGACATCATGTCCCTGATTGGAGTGAGGCTATAATGTAGGGTTAGTGGTCGGTCTCTTATTTTGTTTGGAATTGAATTCTTTTTTCTCTAAATTAATAACTCCTAAAAGTTTTAGCTTCTTTAAATGTTTTAGCTTACTTAATATCTGTGATTGACATAAGGTACGGTAGTTTAGGGGTTAACAAAGTTTAATTCTACTTGACCTGCTGTACAGTTCCAGATACTTTACTGTAGCCTATGTTCCAGTAATACAGTAATGCAGAATGGTTACTTGGATTCTCCTCTTGATTCTCCTCATTCAAAACAAACACATCTTATACTTCCCCTCAGATTCACTCATCTCCATTATCAATGATTTTCTGAATTCTGTTAATTTCTGTCTCACTTGTCACATGTTGTTCTTGCATACACTTTAATCTCTGCTCTCCTGTCCAGGGGGTTTATATATCCGGAACATTCCCTGGCCAATGCCCAGCGCCCTGCAGATGGTCTCCATTGAGCCTCTCTTGGATTTAACCTCTTCATCCATAACCTCCTCTTCCTCTTTTCCTCCTCTCCTTCCTCCCCTCCTCCTTTGTTTACACTCTTACAACCCTACGCTCATAAATAACTTTTGAGGGGGAACCCCAACACAGACTTGATGACACATCAAGTCCACCAGGGACCATAAACGGGCCCTGCCTTGACAGCAATGTTTGTTTTTGTTGTTTTGTTTGTCTCTTGTCCCTGAGTATTTCCCTGCACTGATCTCTAACCCTCCCCTACATCCGCCCACACGTGTGTGTGCAGTGTGTGCGTGCAGTGTGTGCGTGCAGTATGTGTTTCGAGGCATTGATTGATCTGTGGATGGTGTACGTCTGTGTGCCTGTGCAGTACGTACCCTGATAGAAGCAAGGCGCTGGGATAACATTTTAGTTGCCAAGCCAACACTAATGTGGCCTATAGTGCAATGTATAGAAGTAGGCCACTAACTAAGCCATTAATATAATTGACAGATTCATATATTTATGGCTTAGGTTGTATTTATGTTAATGTTTATTTTGGGATCAAATAATTTGGAGGACATCCTGCAGTACCTTTGAGGATCCCCTAGGGTTCCCAGACCCCTGTTGAATTTAAACAATACAAAACAGCAAGGACAGATACAGTCGAAAACATGACAGTACATTGACAGAATACTGTATAGCCCATAGCTGCTGTCAGACCTTGTATCTTCTAAAATACAACAGATCAGGGATTTGGAACAAAGGACATCAGCATAATGTGCCTGTGTTTTGACATGGGATCATGTAAATGATGCAACCCTGAATTACTACATAAACCATCAGTTCCAGTAAAGTTGCATTTATGAAATTGGCTACAGCAAATGGCAACAACGTGCATCCTTAGAGTAAATAGTAAATTATAAGTAGTCTACATTGTTTAATTCTCCTCGCTTCTCAATATGAGGAACAATTTGAATACGGAAGTGTGTAAGGCACTTCCGTATTCACACACGTTAGTTGCCATCCTAAACAGTTAGGCTAACACGAGTCTCCCAATGCACAGTCTGAATAGAATATGTTGTAGACACACAATAATATGGCAGCGAGTCTCTCATTAACTCATATGTTAAGTGTCAGCTCTCTCTCTGTCTGTGGGCGTGTGAGAGGAATGTGGCTTTAGGAACTTGTGTTGCTCTGCTCTGCAACAGCAGGCTTCTCTAGTAAGAAGCCAAGTCAAACACACAGGGACGTAGTTTAGTTTTATCTGCTGTAGCTCAGTTACACGTGTGTCTGTGTGTGTGTTGGCGGGGGGTGGGTCAGCTCTCGGCAGAATAGTACAATAATCAAAACGTTGCGCATTGACTTGTAAATGTAACATGTCTTTTATGGTATGTTTCACTAGCATTACCAGTTTGTAGAGGACCTGTGTGTGTGTGTGTGTGTGTTCGCGCGCATGTGTTTGTGTGTCTTTCAGGATTGTGCAGATTAATTTGTGTTTTGTCATGTGCGTACATGTGTCTAGAGTTTTACTGTACCTTATAGTTTGTGTGTGTGTTAAACTGTACCAAACAAATCCAGAGGTTACAGGATAGTACTACAAGTATCTAAATCACTAGACTAGGCTTGCAATGGTTTCTGCACTGTGAAATGTTGCAGTGGGCAGTCAGTGTTGGGGTTTAGAGACAGGCGTTCCTCCACAGATTTCGACCCACGGCCAGAACTTAAATCATGATTCTGATCTCTTTTTTCTCTCAACCGTTATTTTCCTATCTTGTCCAATCATAGAGATCGACCCTGTCCAAGACCACATCATAACTTCGTCACAGCAGCGCTGACAGTCTCAGTTGCCTGGATACAGTGTTCTGCAATACAATCACACAGCGCAAACCACATTCATAGAAATCAATCACAAAATCACCATGTTCCCTTACAAAACACTAAAGCTCATCTTGTAATAATATAATGTACAATATTATGTACACATGTACTAGAAGGGGAAATTAATAAAGTGCCAGGTTTGGACAGTTATGAGTTTGTGTCAATTACTTATAAATGTGTAAACATTGTTCATGTTTGTTGTATTTTGTGTGATTTGTGCAACACTGGCCATGCTATAACAACAGTATTAAGTAATGAGTCCCTTTCTCTCTTCAGACCAAAGGATCGTCTTCAAACTTGTGTTTGTCTTGGCGTAATTCACAAAGCTTTCTCTGCCCCCTCTATTCCTGGGATGAAAGGGAAATCTTTTCATCTGTCGAGCTTCCTGGATAATATCGGAAATGCAGACAGGATGAAGGGGACATCTTGGTTTTAGGCATTTTCTTTTAAGACCGACACTTCCTGTTTGAGCTATAACTGCATGTTCATGAGGATGACCTGAGTGTCTGTCTGTTGTAGCACAATACTACAGTATATCCTTTACAACCAGGTTGTGGGTGTGCTGCTTAGTGTCAAAACTCTTAACTATTCTCTCTCTCTCTCTTATATACATTAGTTCAAGTTTCAATCTCAACCCATACTCCCATTACCGTTTCAATGAGCAACACATGCCCACGTTCCGAATGGAACAAACAGCACCCCTTATCCTCCAATCAAGCAAGGAAAAACAAGATGCAGAAATACAAATGCTTTCCCTCTCCTTTGCCCGCTCCCTTGCCCAACCAGTGTGGTCAGTAGAAAATGTGTGTCCTATTACCACAACCACGGTGCTTCATCGCCTGAGATATTTCTCTGTCATTTATGCATTTAACAGCCCATCACACACATCTTTCCCAAATGCCAGTGTTTGCCTTCTTAGCTTCAAAAACAAACATGACCGACGCTGCAGTAGGCGGCGTGAGAGACTGGTGAAGGCAGAAAAGGAGCATGTTCAATATGCTATGTGTGGTTTATTTGAGTTGGGGGGTCTGGCAGTGTACTGTGGCGCTGGTAGGGTCTCAACACATTTCTTCTGGGATGACCTGGACATGCCCATTACCACTAAGACACTGGGGGTACATTTCGAGGGTTAAGAGAGAACTGTTGGATTGCCTTAGTCTAACTATGCCGATCTGATATTTAGCTTTTTCTAAGCTCAAAACTATCCGCCAGTTCATATTTTAATATTATGGTGATAGCGTTCTAACCCTGGACTATGAACATATTATTACAGGCCTACTGGGAGAAAGTCTTGAAAAGATTAATGGCAGTTTTAGCTGGGATAGGAGCTGTGTATGTTGGGGTTACCGTGGCAACACACACGAGTTAAGTGTCAGTGTGTAAACAGTGTGGTTGGCATTTTCAGTGTGTGTGTTTTACAGTGGGTATGTACTGTGCTCAGTTATCTCCATGGAAACACCTGTGTACATGTACGTAGACGTACCACCTCCCACTGAGGACTGCAATATTCCTTGCAAATATACAGTAGTAGAATGGTTTTAGGCCAAGATATAGTTATGTGTCCTGTTGAAATGATGTTAATATAGTGCATAGTACTGTATACAGCAATGCAAACATAGCCTCGGCATTGCATGTAACCACAAACCCATGTACTTGATTAAGCTGGTACAATGTTTGGTCATTTGGTCTTTGAATACATAGCGGACAGGAATAATAACGTGCTTTTTCATGTGCCCCAGATTCCCAATCCAACAATGGTATGTCACGGTTCGTAGGCGGGTGGACCCAAACGCACGACAACACACAGCAGGTAGGCTTGGCGCGGGTTTAATGAATCAGAGGGAAACAGGCAAGTACATGCATCAAGACACTAAACAATGACGATGGCCTGACAGAGACAGCAAAACTCTAGGGCTTATAAACTAAACACAAGACAGGCTGGCTATTGGTCGACGATTGGTTGAACACACCTGATTCAAATGAATGGGTCGTTACCAGGCTTCTGATTTAGACCATGGATATTTCCTCCTGGTTGTTGTTCAGACGTCTCATAAATACCGACCTTGCTCTCTCTGATTGGCTCTTTCTGTCTACCTCCCTACTGTATGCGGAAGCACATGTCCTGAAGAAGGGGCAAGCCTGGTTGAAGAATTGACAGGGGATTGGCCCCCGGCTGATGAGGAGCATGCACGCGCTCACGCACGCACACACTCCGGCATGCCTGTGGCACTCACAGCTCAGTAAGACAATATACTGAAATGAAGATGTCGCACAGCTAATAACAGTCTAGGCATGGTATTGTACACTTAAACTGAATACCTATTTTTATGAGTCGAAGTGAAATATCTGACTCATTTGATTGACAAATGCATTCTCTGCATGCTATTCACAAATGTGTTATAATCCATGTTAATGAGTTTAACCTTTGCCAAGATAATCCATTCACGTGACAGGTGTGGCATTTCAAGGTGCTGATTAAACAGCATCCTTATTGCACAGGTGTGCCTTGGACTGGTCACAACACACTCTTACATCTGGCCTATAATGTGTGTCCCCTCCCTTTCCTTCCCCCCCTGGAACATTCTAAATGAGATGTCCTTCAAAAGACATGGCTTTATTTGATGAATGTAGTGTGTTCTTTTATTTTTCATTCTGCTACATCAGAGGTGCGTTCAAACTGGCAAACAGAGGAGAACGTTCGCAAACAAACAGCCCGAGGAGGTACAGTAGTAATCGGCGAATACACACAGACGATAAGCGTTAGTTATATCTACAAGTTGTAATGTTTAGGCCTACACAAAATGTTCGGATATAAAATTTAAGGAAATGCACCTCTGCATCGGCAATATGCAGTAAGTAATAGCACACTCACGCCAAAAAAGCACCATTTCAACTGAAGCAAAACTGTTGAGAGAGTGGGAGAAAGAGGCGGGAAACTGAATGGCAGCAAAGAGAGAAGCTGGAATAGAAATGATCGACGAGTGATGGAAAGCTTCTCGTCTTTCTTGCTGTTGTCACTGCTCATTTTTCTCAGTTTGTTTCTCTCTCTCTCTCTCTCTCTCTGTGCCACCACAAACAATTGTAATGCTCAGTGCAGCACTGAAGCTGGCCTGGAGGGCTAGTAGCCATGGCAACGGGGCCAAACACACAACCCCGACAAAACCACTAATATATGGGAGAAGACGCTTGCCGGTAACATACGTAACACACACACACACACACACACGTCTGTGAAGCGATGCATGCCTGTGTGTCTGTGTGTGTGAGAAAGAGCATATTGCATGTGTTCTATTCTACAAATGCCCTCCTCCTATCCATCTGTGTGTGCTTTTCTTCATATGCATGCGAGAGGGGGAGCATCTGTGTGCTTTTATATTTGTGTGTGTGTGCGCGCGCGTGGTTTCGATTAACCCTTTGCTTTGAGCGTGACACCATTTAACCTGAGGGCTACACCAGTAACACTCCAGTTAACACCACGCTTCCTGTTCAAATAGCTGCAGCTAAATGCAAATACAAACATGTGTCTTCCCCCCCCTACACACACACACACACACACACACACATACAATTCACACAAGCACTGAGAGAAAATGTGCAGTATTACTCCTGTGCTAAAAAGGTACAATCCTCAACCTGTGGCCATTGTGTTCTGGTAACTTTATTAAACATGATGTGAATCTAGGAATGCTTGGAGAGACACTTAAAGCTATAATCATCTGTTCTCTATGTGTGTACGGAGGCCACGCTGTGTCTGAGCTGTCAACAGGAGGCGGGTCCACTGCCACTGTTCAAATGACAGCTCATCGCGTGTTTGTTTCTTATGTCCTACTGTCATTCCTTCACACATGCCAGCGGAGAAATGCTTCAATGCAAGGCTCCGTTCAGCAGCTCCAGTACAGGCTGTTGTTGTCAGGCATTCTGCATGTTAATACGTGTAAGCATCACAAATGAGCTCTTGAACCCTGGGCCTATTAGCTTACAATTATCTTACAATTGTAGACTATGCCTTTTTAAAATTGTGTAGTTGTGACTGATGGTGATTATACTAGAGGGCCTTCTTCTGTCCTGTAAACTCGTTGGATACATAATGGTTTAGGTTTCTGTTGTTTTTGAGTGCGTGCTGCCGTAATTCTGCTGTTTTTGGAAGGGCCTTGAGTGCATCAAACTTTTACAATCCCACTCTTGATATTTCTGGACGGACATCAATGGATGAGTGATGGCATCGCTGGTTTAATTTTCCAATCGACTCCCTAGTGACAGTCAGTCACACTGTCCCCGCCCCATAACACAGCTCGTAAAGAGTTGTGTATGGTTGGGCATTCAATACGGTTGGGATGGCCTAATGGTTGACTGGGAACACTAATTGGAGTGAGAGAGAGAGGGGGGGGGGGGCATGGGGTGATAATTGAGAAACCCCTAAACAAGAGTCATGCACAACACAAGTTAGAGTGACAAAACAGAGAAGGAATGACGGGATAGAGGAGATCAGGCTAACAAAGGGAGAGGCAGAGTTACACAAATAGCATTTGCATTAGCATGAGGGAGGCTTAAAGTAAATAGCAGGGCGTAAATATTAATGGACCATTATGGAATCCGTTCTGTTTTAATGAGTAGAGCAATGTGCCAGAATGAATGCAAGAATAAATAGCTGTTGGCTGGGGCGGATGCTATGTTCAATGCCCCTCTGTCTCTCCTACTTAGCTTGGGTTTGCTCTGTTTACAGTTGTTTATTTGTTGGTTTTCTGCTCTCCGTCTCTATTAGTTCAGCCCATATTCTCTCATTATCAGTGCTGACTGTTTTCATCCTCATGCCTGTGTGTTTGTCTCAAGTATAACTTTCCACCAATTTTCAAACAATCGTGACCTCAGAAGGTTTGGGTCCAGGGCATTTTCCCCCCTTTTCCTTTTTGTTAAGTCATTATTTACTATATTTAAACCTGGAAGTCACTATTAAGTGCTGCATATCATTTGTATCAGAACAAACTGATCATGTGTTTTTTCAGCGAAGAAATAGATTTGGGATCTATAGATATGCAAGATTACCAAAAATGCGAGAAAAACGAAAGAAATGTGACGTTGTTTACTGATTACAAACAGCACACAATAAGATATGGCCTTAGGTAATAAATGCACATCAGGAAAAACACTGCGCAAATATATAACAATATATAGAATTGTGAGCTCAGTCCAAAGGTGTGTTCACAGCCATTTGTGTCCATATGAGTCTGCCTCAGTTCTCTAGGACTGTGCTGGGAGTAATTTATCTGGTTTCCTCAATTGTTCTGGAGTGAATTTCTGTTCCGACAATTGTCCATCCTGTTTGTCTGGTAACAGCTCTATAGAATATGGTGAAGTGATGCCTATGTCATCTGTGTTAGAGCTGTCTAGGCCTCTGGCTGGCTGGACGACAGCACCGACCCTCACCCAGAGGTGCTTGGCTCTTCATTGTAAACTGAGATATTCATTGTACAATGAAAATTGTGGAACAAGGAACAAATAGGTTTATGAAAAATGACTTTCCCCCTGTCCCCTCCCATCCCCCCTCACCCCGTCTAGTCAACAGACAATAGAACACATTATTGTCCACGAATAAGCTTTATCACACAAAATATATAGGAATATCATTACATGTTCCATTGAAAATAGTTTCCATTTCACTAACTAATTATAGGCTACTTAGAATCGGCATTGTCCGTGCTAGGCGTATGTTCGACATGTGTGTGTCTTTCACATTCCTTCCGTGCCGTGATCAAAACAACATTTCCAGCGTCAAATCATGCACACAATACTAAACCATTACATAAATACCTTTTGAAATGAGTTTGCATTTCACAAACAGTATATAAAGATATCCTATGGTAATATATATTACCATATATGCTCGCTTGTGCGCGCTAGTCTCGAGGTTGCAGGTTCAGTGCGTGCTTTCCTACGTGCGCACGCTTACGTGCGCCTCAACCATTGTAGAGAGGTCTAATGAATGCATGAAAGATTGTTATAGGCTATGGTGAACAGCCGACATCCCACCTCCAAGAAAACATAAGGCAATTTGAAGCAAGGTTGGTTGAGAGCGCATCGTTCAGGATATCGAAGCCTCTGCTTGGTCTAGAAACTTGCTTGTGGGCAAATTATGTAAAGCAGATGCTTCCAATGAATATAATATGTCTAGATATCTCCAACGGCTCCAGAATTCTGATAACTAGTATTTAATCAGCGCACTCACAGTCGCGGGGGACCCCAGAGACCCCAGTAGGATTTATAGGTAGCCAAATTTAGATACGACTTCGGTCCTACCGGTAAGTTTTTAAATTATAACAGGCAGCACCTTTGTCTGAGAACATTTCCAGACTCCCTAGTAAACATCACTGGCAAATTGGACTTGCAAGAAAAATAACTGCAACGGCAGTCTGTTAAGATAATTTTGTCACATCAATTATTAAAAAGGTAATTTTGGATTATGCACTACATACTGTAGTAGAACCCAGGCACGTGCACTCTGGGTAGGCAGGGTAGGCACAGCCTACCCTGGGATAATACTGATTTTCAATAAAATCGACAT
>JAODTR010015374.1:0-26580 GCA_025399935.1 Amblyopsis rosae
CGACAAGCTTTTCTCTAGAATGATTTAGATACCTTTAATGTACCTAGGCTATTGAATGGGTCACTAAAACCATTGCCAACCCAAATTTTCTGAGCAGGAGCCGTACCTGGTTAAAATAAAGATTAAGTAAGACTATTTTGCAGTACTGTAGCTTTACAGTGGTGGAGCAATACATTATCATTGTCTAGGCTGTGTAAGCCTTTATGGTTTATTTATTAGGTTTTCATTTGAATTCGTGCACTACGGCCTTTCTGTATGTGATCTGTGGGAGAAGTCTTGCTGCATTTTTCATCCACACAGCCGTTGTTATAATTAATAATCTCACTGAGATATCCTGCATTGCAGAAACCCTTCTTTTGTATAAGGTAGTAGAGCAGACATTACAATAACTTTGACCAGTATTAATGGCCAACGAAGAGCATCTGTTGTCACAGAAACACATGCATGAAGTAGCAAAATGTTCCAAGTCTATGCGGCCTTGAGGTGTCAATAGGAACAGACCAGACCTTCTGTATTTCAAATATATTTTAAATCAAACTTTTCAGGAATAATGAGTCAAAACATGAGAGAAAAAGATCAAATGCAAAGAACAGACTGGCTGGGCAGACATAGTCTATTCAGAGCCAGTTGAAGGTGATTTGTGGCACATTATTCAACACTACAGACACTTGTTTGTCAGGGACGACTCAAATCACTTAAAATATGTTGCTGATTTGCTCTCACTTGAGGACTATTTGTGATGGTTGTACTACTATGGTATTTGTCTCTGTTCTGTTTTGTTGTTGTTGTATAGTACAGGTCTAAAATAACTCAAAATATAACTATTTACTTACCGTATTTTTTGCACGATAGGATGCACTAGATTATAAGGCGCACTGTCAATGAATTGTCTATTTTCGATATTTTTTCATATATAAAGCGCACCGAACTATAAGGCGCATTAAGCGAAAAAAAAGATAAGTCAGTCAATCAAACTTTATTAAACGCGTTCACAATAACTCGCTACATTATTCAAACATTAATGAGCGTATTCACAATAACTACCAACCTTGTTCGCACTGTAATATTATGGTGAAGCACAGTATGTATTACTCCGCGATGCTCCTGGCTACGGTAGCCGTAAGGCTGCAAGCAAGCGGTGAGGCTTTGTAGTTTACCAAAGTCGTACTAAAACATTTTGACTTAGCGCCGTGAGCACATTGTACCACACAAAATCGCTTGGAGGTCAGTAAGCAAAACCAGAATTAATCCATATATAAAGCGCTTCGGATTATAAACCGCACTGTTGTTTTTGGAGAAAATTAAAGGCTTTTAAGTGCGCCCTATAGTGCAACAAATACGGTAGTTAAAAAAACTATATCATCTCAAATTCGACCAAGAAATCCAGCATATCGTTGTTCAGGCAGGCCACAAATTCACGCCCGGCCATGCATAATCTCAACCGTCATTTGATCTCAATCAGTACATTGCCATCTGATCTCAGTGACCAGAATGCTCAGATGATCACTGCTAAGCATACTATTGGCCCAACTAGTCTGGGCGCTTATTTAAACGTCCTTAGCCTATGACCCACCTCCTCCGTTCATGCTGTTTCTGTCTTACTCAATGTAATGGTGTTGTCATTGATGCTTGCTCTGTTCTGTAGCCTATGGGGTCTTTCTGCTGCTCTCCCTGCCTTGGGCTTTCCATGTACGCCCATGGAAAGGGCTTTCCTTGTATATGCATGGAAAGGGCTTTCCTTGTAAGGAACAGAGACATACCTCCAAATATAAATAGCTTTATTCAAATAAAATATTTATTTTGACTAGTGGTCCTGAAGAAAATTGTACAGTAATGAATGGCATTTTTGAGCAACTTTGCTAGAGCACATTCATATTTCTTCTGTTGGAATTGTTTCATTTTATGAGAACATTTTGTGTTTGTTGCAATAGACACCCATGTGCATTTGCCTGTATATTGTAGATTAAGTACTCTGTGTGTGTGCGTGTGCATAGGGATTCATACACTTTAGATTTAGTGTGGCTGTGTAAAGTCTGTTTGTGTCAGCGGAGTGCCATTTTGTAAGAGCATGTGCGTATTTACAGTAGGTTACTGTGTTTTAGTAATATTGCCTATACTGTATTTGTAATCATATATGTATATGTATAAATGTGTGTGAATATGTGAGCAGTAGAGATGGAATTCCACAATTCTCTTCTATTCTCTCTCCCACACATTCTGTCAACATTTCTGTCATGCTTTTGTTCTTTTTCCCTGACTCATACCCCAAAACACAGCTACAGTACTGTATGTCTTATTTTACCCATATACACTATATAGAATAACAGTTTACTTTTTATTAAAAATGCAAAAATTCAACAAAATATGTTTCTACATGAAGCATATCTTTATCAAGGAATTCAGGTTTTAAAATTGAAATTGTTTGGTAGTTAGTAGAAAAATAGTCTGTATGCATAGCACAGTTTAGCTACCTTGTAAAACATATTAGCACTTTTGTCTTACAAGACCACCCTGATCTTGAGAGCTTCAATTACATTTGCCAATCCTTTAGAAAACAATCAGGTCAATCAATGGCTAGATGTTTTTTCTTATGATGACGACATTAGTGTTTCCACTGGCGTTCTAGCTGATTTCAAAAATACTTTACAGTAAACATAGTTCAACCATATGTAAGGGTGTGATTGAAATGTATTCCTTTACGACAAACACTTTTGAATTCATGGTTTTCAGACTGATTCTTGCGGTGAAATTAAATTGGAGCGCGCCAGTTCAGGATGGTCTCACAAGGCTAACTTGTCCGGCCAAGTGGTTTGCATTGTTTAACATATCACCATTTCACATTTCATCTGCTTTACTTGTGTACAGTTATATTCCTCTTACAAAGTAGGAGGAACAATAGAGCCAAAGAATACCTGGTGATAAGGGTACAACAGAGACTTGGCAGTTTCTTGGCACGGCTGTTGCTGCTATCATGTGCCAAAGTGGGTGCTTGCTAGAATCCAAAATTACCTTCCACTATAATTATAAAAATAAAAATAAATCACTCAATCAAATTCACATTACATTGTGTCACAGGGGGTTGTGTTCAAGAGACATATGCCTATTGTACTGTACTATATATTACCTGAGGGTGTTGGGATCAGTATCAGTATAACCTAATATTAGGAAGAATAAAACACAACAACAACCCAATCATAAATCAATGGAGATTAATTAAGGGATATGTGTGTCCATCAGAGGTAATACATTTAGTTGTTGCTTTCATGTAGCCCAGCATTAATGCGGCAAAGCAGCCAAGTTGAACTAAGTTGTGAGGGGATGGTTGATATCCTCTCGTTATGCTGCTTTTGTTTTTTAAATCAAAAACAATTACGAGAAACCCTCAGAAACATGCAAGTGGATTTTAATGATATACTGTATCATTTGTGGAAGCAGAGTTGCGCTAACTCTGTTTTGTTCAGTTTAGGTGTTAACATCAGAAAAACATTTTTATTTTGTACTAGTAAATTATCAAATCGGCACTGATTGAAAATGTCCTTGCCCTCCCATTCAGAATTCAGACAAAAATGTATCTATAATACAACCCACCTACCCATTTTATTTTATATGTATTTTTATGGGTAAGCCTATTTGTTTTTGCACTGGCTGTGTGATATGAGGATCTTCACACTCTCATTCTAAACTATTCACAAATAAAGCCAAGGGGTAACGCTATGTTGGGCTAATCTCTGGGGACATTTAGTCACAGGTGACAAACAAAATGAACAAACCAATAGATACCGGAGGGAGAAGGCAACCATAGCAAATAAATGCATTTGTCCACAATCCCAGCCAATATTTAAGTGTCAGTCTTCAACTGGTCCGCTGGGAACACCCCCTTGTTCAAAGAGTTTGCCAACCACAAACCTCAAAATCCCAGTGTTTAAAAATATGTGTTGGATCTCCGCCACTTTCCAGCCTGGCAAGCTCAGCGTGCAGGGGAGCATTGCCTACTTCCCATTGCCAGCCATTCTCAAAAGAGCTGGGGAAGAAAAATAGCGCTTATATAACGGTTTGATAGATTTTTACGTACCCCCGTGTTAAGAGTTCAGCTATCACACACACCATAATGTCAGCAAGTCTTTCTGCTTCAAACAAAAGCATTATAATGAAAAGATTATATGACAAATAAGTGATCATAGTAAAAATATAAAATAGAATATGAGAAAGAAGTGCGCCAAATAGAAACCGTTTTTACTGTATATGATATATATTGGTTGATACAACAACAGACAAGTTTGTACAGTAGTCACACGGCTACACAAACCCACATTTCACACAAATACATCAACAGCAACAATACGGTATTCACAAATACCCTTATCGCAGTGCCACAGAAGAATAATAAACTTCCTGTCTTGGATAACTGTTTATTCACCTAGCTGTTAAGTCCCTGTCCACACAGGTGTTTAGTGGTAATGTGGCTGATTAGGCCCAGGTCACACACACAGCACACACACACGCATGCATACACACACACACGCACGGGCGCGCGCGCGTACACACACATTATGCGATTAGTCTCTTTTATAATAGTTTTGTTGTGATTGTGTCTTTTTGAGTATGTACAATTTATTCATCAACATTCCACCCTGATAAGCTCAAATCACATAGGCATTACCCTGCGCTTACAATCTACATACAGTATAACATTCCGCCACATTTGGGGTCACAGTAAAAGTATTTAGCTATAAATTAGATAAATGTTGTGACCTTACATGAACTTTCGAATATGTATGACGATACTGTATGTCAACATGGCTGAATATTGCCATATTCAACGATATGGCCCAATATACCATGGTGTTATTGAGTTATTGTCCCTGGCTGTGTGTGCTAGATTCCACCCTCTATTATTTTTGCAGAACCACAATGCAGCTTTTGAAGTTGCTTCACTTGCACCCTATGTACCTACATCTCCCTATGGCTGTACAATGTACTAGTCTTGTTGTTATTTCCATCAAATTTTCTCTACTTGCACTTGCGTTGTTTCTCACTGCTACGGAAGACTGTCCACATCCAATATTCCCAGGAGACACCATGCTTTAATCAACTAGCCTCTGGGGTTCATAGCATCCTCTGGGAGAGCGTTGCTGATACAATGCTGAGCTCCCATCACATGCAGTCGCAGGGCTTGGATTCTTGCTTTGTTTTGCGAGCTAATGATAATAGCAGCATACAGTACTTTGAGTAGTCTGGCCTCTGTCCTCAATATCTGGTTTTAATTGTTTTCACTTTGTATTTTTCTCTACAGGAAGAAAGAATACTAGAGCCCCCACAATATACTATAACTATAACTATAACAATAAGCTATATTTACAGGACCATTACATTTTCCAGCTGCCACTTTGGGTACTTTTCTCACTTGAAATGTAATATTTATTTTTTAAACTTTCCCTAACGTGATCTGAAAGGCTTGTTTTACATAATCATTTTTACAGAAAGGAATTGTTTATAAATCACATATAAAAGAGATTTCAAAAGAAGTCCAGCCCTTTCAGAAGCAGTGCAATGTGTTTCTACATGAAAATGTATTTTTAGTAGTTTGAGGGGAAACAAGTAATTGTTATTCTGTATAAGTTTGGTCTTCCTCTCTAGTTTTATCAAAAAGATTATTGATTTGAAGTTTGCTATATCTTCTTTCATTCCATCTTTTTTTTTATTAGGGAGCACAGTGTTGAAAACCACATTTATTTATATTAACTTGAGTAAAACGCCAATCAACATAAACACACACAAGCACACAAACAAAATAATGGCCATTCAAGATTAGCCTGGATCCGCCCGACTATTGCTCTCAGCAAATTTTTTGCTGAGATTACAGTCTGGAAACCCTGTTCGCATTAGCGTTCGCACAGCCACCCTGCTGGCGACCCAATCAGCGTGGGTTGGTGAGACGATGCTGACGGCGTGTTTCCAAATGGTGGTAGAGCTAGATGAGGCGATCAAAACAATTGTAGATACGCAGATTGGTTCAGTGCTGTCCAACAGTTTCAAAATGAACCAGAGGTCTACGCAAAGTAGGAGGAAACGACTGTGAACACTTCCCAATGGAGCGTGGGCAGATGGTCTGGCTACACCAGGCTAATTCAAGATTAGGAGTCTATGAACCGTCAGCTATTCATTCTCTGAATGCAAAAAAGTGTTCATGCAAATACTGTCTGTGGCCAGGCCAATGACAAGTATGACAGAATAGTTTAATGTCCAACTTATTTAGTTTTACCTGCAGGTGCGCACGTGCACGCATACATGCACATGTACTGTAGGCACGCATGCTCTCTCACGCACACACGCCTACAGCCCTGTGAAACTTAAAAGAAACTTCCGCACCAGCTCAGGGGTTATAACTCTGACCTTGGATAAGCACTCATACAACTTCTTGCTTTCAGGGATTCACACACACACACACACACGCACACCACACACACACACATGCACACACACTTTCCCTCTCTCTATGGTGTGTGTGAGTCACATAGCGCCTAGCCCCAATGGTAAAATATGCTTTCACACATCACTGACTTTCCTCACAAAGCAGTGCTTCGCATTTCCACCCTTCTCTCTGCCTTCTCTCTCCTTTATCTTTGTTTTTCAATCTTGAGTCTCTCGCTTTAATAAATGTCCCCTGCCTGCTGATTGAGAAAAGGTCACTGACCTTCTTACTAAACCTTCTCCCCCTGACCCTGGTCATTGTAAAACCTAACCATGAAGAACTCCCCATGGCAAGAGAAAATGCATTCGTGTACATTTCTGATCCATCTGCATTGCATATCAGTGAAAAGCACACAAATACACACAATGCAGGTGTTATAATTTGCTCTGAATGTTTTACTGTCAGGTCACACACTGTAAATTGACTCAATCAGAGTTAGCCTATTGGTATACAGTATGTACTGTATATATTTAAGAGTCATTCTGTCAAACTATGGGATGCATTAAAATACCATATCCTTCATACTTCTGTGCTTATATGTATATGTTTTATCTGTCAAATATTGACAATTCTAGCAGGTTGATATCATAAACATGAAAATTAACTACAGTCATACATCTTTGAATACACATTTTTATGATAAGGAAAGAGGTGTGGGTTCAAATGACATAGTTGTTAGCACATGATTTCCAATAACCCAAAATTAATGAGTTTTATGAAACTAGGAAAAAAAGTGTTAATCGGAGGTAAGAAAATATAGAACGTCTCTTATTCAGCTCTTCATTGATCAATTCACTCTTGTTCACTTTTGGAAATGTTTAATATATTATTGGATGGAACTAATGAAGGTTAGCAAAATTATGTCATTCTCTCATGAAAGGAGAATGCTTGTGAAGCAGCCACCTAGTGGTTTAAACCTGAGTAGCAGAGGATTCTCCTTCAGAACCTGACCGGAACCTAACCTCACAACCCCGACCCATACTTTTTTAAATGAGATATAACAATGTGTTCCACCTCAGGGAACAAAACAAGTCAGCCAAGAGAATGCAAATTAGAAAGCATGTATCAAATAATTGCTACCTGAGACCGACATGAATCCAAGGAAAATGTCAGAAATGAAGCCTAGGCGAGACAGTTTTGGACAGAAATTGGATTAGCAGAATTATCAGTGCACTCTCAAACACATTTGCAGTTGCCTGCGTATCATTATTTATTATTTATTTTTTAACAAAACGTTTATTATCCATTTTGCAGTATTTTCCAAGGGTGTGACTTGTACAAACCCTGCCCTCATTTCCTCTTAACATACCTTGAAAAAAGGTCTCTAATCCCACAAAGTTATGTCATCAAACGCCGGACATGTGCCTTGTTAAGCCCCAAAAGCTTGCACACTTTCTACACCCTTAATATCTTCAGAGACACCTCAAAGATATCCAAGTCTTTTGTTGTAAGCTTAAAAAAACAAGCAGTACCCATTAACAGGAGCCTCTTACTCTCCTTGTGCGATTGCCTGGAGCAGTGTTGAGATCAAGCTGAGCCGGCTGTCCTTTTATTTCATTATATCTCAGACAGCTTCTGCTACCCCTCCCTTTTCCTGGCCTGAGGACACGATGGTGAGTCAACACTGTGTGGAACCCTCACCAACACCACCGCCGCTTCAGACTGCAGTCCGACATCCACATTGTTTCACCCCGTTTGGGACACCCCCCCTCTCGCTCTTTCTTAAGTCTTGAATTTAATTCCTCTTTCCATTGAAATTGTGTCAGGGTCATTTGAAACCCCCTCATGACCACTCACAGCACCCCCGGCCACCTCACTCTTATCTTTTGCCTCTGTCTTCCCTGCCCCCTCCGTCTATATACTCTTTCAGACCCCTCGCCCTCTCCTTCTGTGATCTAAACCATCCATAAAACCCACAAACACATAGGGCACCCCCCCCCCTCCCCCTTACCTTCCCCATTCCCCCGCCTTATACAGTTTCTCTTTCCAACTTCTTCCGGTCTCTCTTGGTCATGTCTGCCTCTCAACAATGAATTTCCTCGCGCCTTGCTATAGCTTGGTATGTCAGAAGAAAGAAAGTGGAGTATCATGGTGGGGAGGGATGTTTTGGCAAGTGCAACTCTTCACTAGAGATCTGGGTCAGACACTCAGTATGAAAGAAGTGTCATGTCGTAGGCCAGGAGTTCTAAACCTTTTCAGCCAGATTGAAATGAGATGTTTTCATGTTTATATATAAACATATATTTTCTAAAAACTGGAACACAGTTCTTCACACTGAGGGCCCACCACAACTAGGTCCTTGACCTATATATTTCATGTTTTTCTTCAGTCTGTGACCCTGGTACATGATACGTTGTTAGGGCATGTCCTACACCAACTGGGCCAAAGCACGCCAAGCAAATCATTGCACAACTGCACTGCATTAATGTACGTATTTGTTTTCTAAAGAAACAGATTACTGTAACATTTTAATTTAACTTATACACTGCATTCTTCAATGGACATTTGATAAGTGGAAATTGCAATGTAATGTAAAGGCTAATTTGATTAAATCTGATTACATAAATTATTTTGGTATTTTGATCATATTTGTTTTTGATAATATAGTTTTGGAATTATTTTGTTGGCCACAGTACATAAACATTTAAAAAAATGTTATGCCCTTGCAGTTCTATCAATGCATTATCTGCAGTGTGTTGATGACGTTTAGTGATGGCTCGGTAGCTGGCCAACATAAAAATAACACAAATAAAAACGACATTATTAATGTATGAGTTAAGAGTTAAAGTTACTTACAGTAATAGCCTTCTTTCGAGTCTCAAGCTATCTGAACTCATCCTCATCTGGCCAATTATATGTCTGTAGGCTCAAAGATGGATATGTGCCCTGAAAAATAGTAATTTGTGAAAACAATTGCTAAGGCATTCAGTCATTTGTTACATTACATTATGAGTGCATAACTGTGTAGGATGGAGGGCCCCAGGAGTCCTCTCACCTTGGAAATGAGTTCCATGCCTTCAATACCCTTTGAGCTGCATTAGGACGTGCAGAAGACATTTCACTGTCTTTGAAGGTACACTTACATAACTTAATGTGATTTCACAATACATTTGCTTGCGGCTCTAGGAAGCAGCCATAATGTACTGTATGTGTGCGTGCGCGTGCGTGTGCGTGTGGTTGATTATGTTACATTGCAAAATACTACAATATGGCTATATTTGCCAACAAAACAGAGCCATAATTGTATAATTTAAAATTGAAACCACTGCTAAACAATTTGCATCTAGCTGGGCCTTATTTATTTGTTGTCTCCCATCACTCCATCAAGCAGAGCAACGTTAAAGAAACCACTAAAGTATTTAGTGATATTAGGATGTTAACGTGATGAAATATCGAGGTCAATGTGTCTGTGCCTGTGTGTATCTGTCTGCCTTTGTGGATGTGGACACCGGTCGACTGTTTGTTCGCGTGTATCTTGGCTGTGCGTTCATGCACATGCGCTGACGACCATGACACCGATCCATAGAGGTTTTACCATGTGACGAAGTCAAGCACCCACTCAATACTGAGAAGTTCGGCCTGATAAACAATTATCGCTCATTACCGCTAGCTGTCTGGCTCTCTGTCTGGCCTTCACCCCCCACACTCCTCCTACCTATCGTCTCCTTTATCCCCCTGTATCCTTCGCACCTTCCGCTCTGCGTCTTGCACAGTCTTTCTCCCTGCCTCTCGCCTACACTAAGGCTCCTTGTTTTCCTGGATGTCCTTCAGAAATTGGCATGGAGCTGTCATCCTGTCAGCCCAGCGTCAGCCTATCGATTCACAGATCTTTGACCAACCGTGGACAAATCCATGCATGCCAATTCGTCTCTCTCTCGCTCGTCTTTGCCATTTTCCCTTCTCTCTTTTCTTAGCTCTAAGCAGTTTTGGCAGGGGTTGTAAATAATCCTGAACTTCATTCCACTGCCTTTAAGATAAAGGGATTTGCAAACTGAAATACTGATGAATGCAGAAGTAGACTTTTATTTTGGATTTGTTAACTGTCAATCAAAGTTTGTCTCTGACATGTAGATGATACACATTTCTGTATTTTGGAGGTGACCTTTTTTCATTTTCCACACATGCAGCATTCATTGGTTTTGTTGTTACATAATACCGTAGAAGGAAAACGCCCAGTCAATTGATATTAACGTTCATCATTTAATATAAGAACATTTACATCCTCTTTAAAACATCGAGAGAAATATTTCTGATCTTCAAACCCAGGAGAATAAAAAGCATGTGAATATAGGGTTGACTGGTAGGCGTGGCAGAAACGGCTTTTGGTGGGTTGTTAGGCAGCGTCTTTATATACAGGGTAAAAATACAAGAAACGGCATCAGCTCAGCAGGTATTACACTGGTGGATGATAAAAGCAGAGAACTATCATCAGGCCTGAAAATGTAATTATCACACGTGGCACACGTCCTGTTTCCCAGGACGCCCTTGAAAAGGAGGCTTTGAATCTCAGGAGCCTTACCTGGTAAAATATAGGTTTAATTAAAAATGTATAATTATATTTGCTACCATATACAGCCTATTCAATGTACCTCTTTAAAACTGTTAATGTCTTCAGTCATATTACTATTCAGATGGGGTCCCCTACAGAAGTGCAACCCAATTGGTTGCTGGCTTTACATGAAATGTGTAACATTCTGAACAAGCTCTTAAAGCCTATACCAATATCAATGACATGTGCAGATGTTTATTTTTTATTCGATTATGTGCACCAAATTTGCAAGAACCTTGACAATAGCCAACATATATTAAATTAGTTTTCGGTTAACATTGTGCCCCAAATGAGACATGTAAAAAAACGTTTTAAGGTTGTTAGAAATGTAAACATTGTGAACCTTTAAAAATTTTCACCACCATAAACCTCCCTAGGTTTTGGTAATGAACAGAAATGAGAACACAGCATATAAATATTTACTTTCCTATAAATGGTAAGAGACATTTGACCAATATCAATTTATACCCAATCCTCTTATACTTTTATCTAAGATTTCATCACTTGGATCTAACAAAACAAACAGTGGGAATGCATGTTTAATACATAACACTTTTACATTCATATTTTCTTTCACTATAATCCCAGCTATCATCCATGCCTTGTCAAAATATGCATGTGCCCTCTGTCTCCTCAGAGTTCTTCTCTAAATTCAGATAAAGAATATAAACAAAGCTTGAATTTGACAGGAAACTAAACCATTTAGTTAATCATTTCTAATTTAATTGTATGTTGAATTGTCTGTTACACTAATGTTAAAATCATACAGTAACACATTTGCCTGTAATTAAAATATATATGGTCACATTTTTATTTATGTTTCATTCACGTTTGTGGTTATTTGTATGTGGAGGTCAAGTTTAATCAACGGTGAAGTTAGCCATGAGATTCCAAGTATGGGCTCTCATTCAACCATGATGGATTTTGGGTGAAATTGAGAAAATCCTCTCACATCCTCCTTTAAATGTTCCTTTAGCCTTGCTGTAAGCTTTGCCATACATCACAAGTAGACTTTAGCACGCACACACGCGCACGCACACACCCACACATACATACACACACACCCACACGCTTGACCTAAAGCCGATGTGACGCGCTGAACTGGACAACTGTAAGTCTTATACACAAAGTGAGACAAATATCTACGTGTCACCAGGAACTGGGAGGCAGAAAGCACAGCGCAGGAGTGCTCTGGCTGGCTGAAAGTGCTACTTGAACCTAGACCTGCATGAGGGCATTGGTCTCCACAGACTAATGGACCGAAACGATGTGGGAGATTAATTAGCACAATCTCAGTAATAAACTTCATGCTAGAGGTCATGTCCCCCTCTTTATTAGCCTTCTTCTCTCCTATCTCCCACCCTGTGGCATTTCCTGCTTGAGCACACCATATTAGTCTTTATGTATTACTGGCTTGTCATTTCACGGGTTTTCAGCAATAAATCAACGTAAATGTCAGCCTATCAACTCCATAACAATATATTTTGTCCTTGTTGCAACTGTAGCTTGTTGGTCTGCCCATCCGTCTGTCTGTCCATGCATCTGTCCAGCGTGTGGCATTTTTATCTCCCAGCCTAAAGCCAATGGGAATAATGGGCCAGAATCTATCTCAGAGGGCTTTGGGCATGAGGCAAGAAGACCACCCACCCCTCCCCGGATACTGTACGCACTCACACCAGCATTCAGACCAACGGGCAGTTGAAAAACACCATTTAGCATCATTTGTGTGTCTGTGCAAGGCCTCCCGCGCAATCACAGGCGTGGCGTGTCCGCTAGGAAACCATGGAAACCAGGCAGCGGGGGTAAGAGCGAACGCACCATGCTACCCTCTGGCAAGTGTGTAGTAGACCAAAATGAAGCCACTTACTACCAGATGCTGGGCTAACGAATGATGGTGTCTAATTTCCATCTCTGCTTCTCGCTCCGTTTGCCTTGGAGCTCCTGGCAGCTGTCCCAAGGCTTTGCCCACAGGACACCTCGTCCCGTTTACACACCGTCCCGCCGTGTTCAGGCCAATGCTCAAGTGACACAAGTGCTATCGCAAGGGACAGCCATTTCTGCCTAGGAATCCTCCTTGCCTGTCACCTGTCTGTCCAGTTCATGTCTCAATTTGTCACTCTTTTTGGTTTCTGGATCTCCCATTCGCTCACTACGTCTGATTCGTTATTTGTATTCTCATATAGCAATTTTTCTTCTTTTTCAGATCTTTGTGCTCCAGTGGGACAAATTAATGGATCCATCCATGAGGAAAATGGGGGAAAAGGAGTTGTCAAGCTTCCAGAGTGTGGGGTGGGGGACCAGGCCACATGAGACAATACAAGACAAGGTGCATGGATAAGGGAGGGGGGAATGAAGAAGAGCGATGCTAGGTCTGAAAAGGGCAGTTTCTCTCTTTCGAATAGCTGTCCGACTTTTTCCAACTGTTCATGCAGTTTGCCAAAGAGAAAAAAAGGTTTGTCGGTCTACACATGAGCTAAATTTGGTGTTTGACATTTCCTCGCTTGGTAACGGACCAATAAGCCTACTTGAGGAGTGAGGGGATGATTAATGCTTGCATTTAAGAGGCCATCTGAAAGTGATGAACAACTTAGGTGGTGAATTTTCCATTTGCCAGCGATGGTCCACAGCTAAAATGAATAATCAATCAACAAATAATTTAGAAACTAGTCACTTTGCCTCCATCTTCCGTTGCTAAGGTCACACGAGCGCTGACTGAGTCCCACATGAAACGCAAACGTCTCGCTGGCTACATTTATAATGTTTAAAGCCCCCCCGCAAATCTACACGGTAATGGATGACTCTGTAGAATGACCTACAGGTTCGCAGGCGTAAAATGTGCACACGCACGCCACTCTATTTGACCAATTCTCCCTCATTAATTCAGTCCGTCCGAATTTCGAAAATATCATAAATCACGGGCAAACCAACAGGCTGGCCCATTTCACCTTGTCTCGCTTCTTCCCTTTGCTTATCTACTGCCTATCGCTGCTTCAATTGTTCCCTCCGCTCTCTCACTTTGTGTCTCAGTCAAGCTCGCTCTTCCATCTCTCTCTCCCTCTCCTTTCTTCTTTGGGTGGTCTGCAAAGTTCCCACCATACAGTCTAAGTAGTGGTCTGATGGATTGGCTGTCTTCCGCAAGCCTGAAGATTAGCCCAAGGGCAAACCCACTCTGGTTTTCTGTGTGCCAGGCCGAAGATGAATAACTGTTTATTAACCCAATGCAGAGAGACTCCCTGCCTCATTATGAGGTGGAAAATTCAGGCTGTTCAGGTTTGTCTATGTGCCCATCGTCTCTCTCTCCTTCCTTCCTTCCTTCCTCTCGCTCTCTATCTCTCTCTCTCTCACTCTCGCAGATGAACCGGCTGCTTGATGTGATGTGACAGTGTGCGTTTGGTTCTTGTTCGCTCCTTGACAACTCAGGAAATTGGCTTTTCATCTTGCAAAAACAAAAAACAAAAAGTGAAAGATGCTGCCCTCCCTATTAGGTAACATTCATTTTGTGATGAGGGCCTAAACCTAATTGGAAGTTTATGCATCCATTCTATGGTAAAATACTGCACGATGTTGATGACAATGGTAAAAATAAATTAAGTTTAACCTTCAGAATCATAAATGCACGTACGATGAAATGTGAAATTTAACATTTGGTTGTAATGAAACATGGCCCAGAAGCAATTTTTGAAGAATGAATGAATTAAAGGAATTCCTTGTATAGAAATGCAGAAAATTAAATGCCTCTAACTGACGTTCAATTTGGACTTTGTGCAGTAAGTTTGTTATGCCAAGATTCATCCATGTAATCTTGTCCTCAATATGAATACTCTGACTTCCCTGCACTAAGCAAGTTTAATGTGGTGTTAAATACAGTAGCTTACTTCAGCACTACATGCAATGAAATGTCGCAGGGAGAAACTAAAACCATAGACAACACGCAGGAACACAAACAGAAATACAGTTATGACAAATTAACTATAGCTTATAAAATGTTCTCAGAACTTCGGCAAAATTGTAATAATGAGAGTATGAAAGAGCCGGTAGGTAAAACACTTGCTAAAAGCTTCATAACAACAAACCAAAACAATGAACTTGGCAGGTATGTAAAAGCTACATCAGCACATATTCTTCAGAATGTGTTTGTTATTTCTGGGTAGAAATATTGAAATATATTGAATAAAACAAATTTAAAAAGCAACACAGCCTTTGCTGCTAAATCAAACACAGAAACTTAAATGTGCTTCTTACCTTAACATTGACTCTCCATATAAGGCATGAGTTTGCTTTGTTATAAACATTTTTTTGGTCTTTGCACTTTATTATCTAAAAAGCAATGTGCACTTTTTCACACCTTGGGTTAGATGGAGCAATATTTACAGCGCCACTTCAGAAGATTTCTTTATGATGTCCGTTCAAACACTACTTTTCTTTGCTGCTGTGGTGTGTGTCTTTGCTACCTTTGTTTGGTATAGTTACACTGCCAAATACAGAACATCACTTTACTGGCTTCATACTCAAATGTTTAGCACAGATACTTAGCGTACAAGATTTCAAATGCCAGATAAAATTGAAGGCAGATATTTAAAAAGAAATATCCAAATACAGTAACAGGGTCCAGTGTTATCAAAGTTCTAAACCGTCAAGCATACCAATTTATTTTTCATATATTTTATACTTTTCCCCTACCCAGATATCTTTATGTGACTAAAGAAAATAAGATTAGAAAAATGAGAAATCCTCACCCTGGGAATCATTTTTGAAGACCAATAGAGTTCCTCTTTACATATTAAAACCACATGAATCTTTGCAAGGCAAAAGTCTTAGGTATGTGTAATGACATCGGCTTCTTCATCACTATGTTCCAACGCACAGTAGTAGCTTCATCCAGTGGTACAGTTTGCACTGTACAAACCTGTTCTCAGAAGCGTGTCTGTCAGAAGTAACGGCAATGTATACCGAGTAGAGCTTTTAAAAGAAATCCCCTTTAACTGTACTCCAAATTATCCAACATATGACTTGTAGCATGTCTAGTTTAGGCATGTTGATAAAAAAAAGATGTTGGGCACATACTGCAAAACCAACCCAAAGAATAATGAGAAAATAATCATACCATTAATAGCTTGAAGACGTGAGTTCAACGCAACCTTTCCAACCTTTATGGGAGGTTTGAGGTCGCAATATATCAGCAACACAAACTCACTCTTCTGCTTTGATGTTCCCTACTGATTTTGCTTATATGTTAAGCTAGCTGCACAACTGGGCCAGTTCAGGCTCAGGAGAAGCATTGGGGAGTTTGGCATTGAACATCTGCAGGGAATCTTTGATGCGCGCCACCTCGCTAGCCGACAGCTTGAGCCGGTGGCGTAGCAGGCAAGAGAACAGGTCGAACGGCTTTGGCGCGGGAGGTGAAAGTCGGTTAATGCGGTCTCTCATCTCCAGCAGCATGAGGAAGGCTGCGTCCTGTGTGCCCGGTGTGTACGGATAGTCCAGCTGGAGAATCAGGTCCTTGATTCCCTCGGGGTCAAAGTGCATGCTGTATCCAAAAACCTTCAGTGTGTTAATCTTCATGTAGCCCAGGTTCGACGTCTGGTCCTCCATGTCCAGGGGTTCGTAGAAGAGTGTTTCGTTGGCCGCTGGGTCATCGGTGACGATGCGGCTTCTCAGGTAAATGTGCACCGTTTCGAAAAAGGACTTCCATTTGTTGCCCAGTGACAACGTCCAGTTGTAACACTGGGACGTGACCACGGCGTCCAATTTAGTTCTCTCCCAGTCAGGAAAGTCCGGCTGATTTACAGGCATGAACCAGCTCTCAGAGTGACTTCCCCCGAAAGGATTCACGTAAATGGCCGGAACGGGCTCCAACGTGGAATTCTTGGTGGAGCAAATCTGGAAGGATATGCCCATGAGCATGTGGATGAGGTTGGACTTGTTCTTGTTGCTCTTCAGCGTCAACAGCATCCGTTTTCTCCAGGCAGGGTTGAACCAGCTGCCCAGGCGGACGTCGTTGCTGATGTAGATGGCGTGGACTTCGATTCTGCTGTCCAGACGCTGTAACAGATACTTCACCTGCAGATAGAATGGCATGTCGTGAGAGTGTATGTAGGACAACAGGCCAGAGCCACAACATTGTTGTCCTTCCAAGGTGCATGAATAGATTTAACGTAAATAAAAGAGCATTAGTAACACTCCTAAAACCAGCGTGTTTCAGCTGGGCAGGCCTTGTTCAAGGGTTCTATCAACACATCTCGGCTGATGGGCTGTCCAGCCCAAACATGTTGGTTTTAAACAGCTATAAGTTATTTTGTCGGTGGATGTTTTGTTCTCTGAGATCAGATTCACAAAGGCATTATTAAAAACAGATAGCCATTAAACCAGGCTGATAGCTAGGATACTATAATTAGATCGCTATTTAGATCAGAAACTAGATGTGTAGGAAGTTTACTAGCCTCAGCATCAGGCATGTCCAGGTCAAAGTTCAAGTAGTGGTCCAATGATGCGGCAATGCTTGGCCGACACAAGCCCAGGTGGAGGAGGTTGCCGTGGTGACAAGTGCCGCACCGGGTCACGTTGTCAATGGCGCAGGCGGAGCAGGAGGCTGGGGAAGTGCCCACCACACAGGGAACGACTCCCTGACAGGACGGCTGGTCCACGGGACAGCTGCAGCTCTGGACCTCCTCAGAGAAGAGGCCCAGAACGCCATGCTCATTGCAGTACAGCAGGGACTGGGCCGTTTCCAACCAAAACCGAACAGGCCTGAAAGGATTACAAGAGATTACATGTGCAAAATCAATCAATCAGTCAATCAATCAATAAACCCTTCATTCCTTCCCAACACTCCAGCATTGTTTGGGTGCATAATGGCATGATGTATGCCAGAGATTTTGGTTCTGCTCAAATCTTGCATCTTTCATTCAATTATGAGAAGAAAAAAAATCATGTATCATAGCGCACTAAAACACTTTTGCCTAGTATTGTTTTTTGGCATTACAAGTCACTCAGATGAGCAATTAAAAAAGGATCGTGCTTGATATAAAAAAGTTTAAAATGTATTGTTTAAAAAAAGATTTGCCTTGATTTAAACTGCACTTGGTTGGAGATTGTATTGTAAGTTTTGTAACTGTAATTATATCAAACAGCACTATTATACAGCAAGTAGTTTGGGAGAGCAAACTATGTCAAAGGTGAAACTGCTGAACCATTCTTGCTTGCTGCTGTCAAGATATTCATAGGTACTTGCTCTACTTTTAATAACTTTCAGACATAACCATTGTAGTGTCTCAGCCTTCCCCATTGTTTATGTATTTTCTGTCGACCACATCATTCTTGAACTCATCAAAACACCCTCTAGGATATTAGCATTGTTTGAAAACAATAATAAATAAAGGATTAAAGGAAAATCTGTTTCATCCAATGTCGTTTCAATTTCCATTTCATGCTGATTCATATTATTATCTTATCAAATTAGATACATACAGTATTACGGTTTTTAATGAATTGAGAAGGAGTAAGGTCATTAAAAAACGGTTCTTGCCTGCCACAAAATGTACACGAACGAGATCTTTATTTTACCTGGACTGTGTGGCTGTGCTTTGGGGCATAAATGAAAACGCCTACGGCTGCAAAATACAATTCAGAACAGAGACTTTGCTCAAAACAACAGGAATACCATTATGAAATCCAATTAGAAGTTAAATGTAATTAATTCAGGGCCCTACTCTGGAACAGTGGGATGGATTGATTGATTCCTTATGTTTCTTAAACCTTTCCCTAAAATTCAAATGCAATGGAGGACATTCTTTGTTGTTGTTTGGACCCTTATGACCTTAGGAGCACAACCACCTTAACAAAACAGCTACCATGTGTAGTTTGAGATGCTGGACACACCGAGACACGCCTTTAGTGCCGTGTCTCGGTGTGATCGGGGCCTGAGGCTGCATTCACACCGGTGATACTGCTTGCCGTTCCGCTATTGCCAACGGCAGAGATTTAAAATCGGCGCTATGCTCTGAGTGGCTTCCTGCGATGGCAAAGGAAAACAAATAGGACATGTTCTATTTCTTGCCATCTGCCGTTCCTCTTTTGACAAGCGCTGCCGTCCCGCTTCTAGAAGCAGAGCGGGACGGCCTTTTTTTTAATGGCTTGCTATGGGCCCTCTCCCGCGATGGCATTGTGTGCGAATGCACCATGAGCCAATACATTTGTCATCATGCTGAATGTTACTGAATGTTATTGTGAAATGACTGCGGATCACTGTGGAGTGCGGATTACAACCCTTGCTGTGACAATGCTCAGGTGCATCCACTCAATCAACAGGGAAATAGAGTAGTAGGCAAGGCAATTACATCCTGAATCCACCATCTGAATATAATCTCATCTTCTCCACAATAGGGGTGATGCTCCAACTGTCCTTCATTTAGCACCAATCAATACCTCAATATTCGTGACTGCTTTCTCTCTGACTCCAGTTCCACTTCGTATTCACGAGGGAATGCAGGGATGACAATATTTTATCTTTTAATTTAACATAATCCCGTTTATAGTGAGTGGCTGGTCCCGATTATTGATGCAATGCGGCAGTTTATCGCCCTGCTAACAGAAGACTTAACAGAGGGCAGGAGCAAGGCCCGTCGTAAGCTCACCGCTTCCTTCATCCTAGGACATGCGTCTGCGCTGACAGCTGCTGACAACCATTCCTAACCCGCGTGCGCAATAAACACCGGGCTCCACTGCCAATCTGACATCACTGTACCGGCTGCACAGCAAGGGCTCATGTTAGATTAGGTTATACAGCCACCTATGTCGATGACACTGTGCCAATACTAAACTTATTTGAACATGGCAACCTCCGTTAGTAGGACTATGAGTCCCACTATGCCGCTAGAAATATGGTATGCTCTACTTACAAATACATTTTTATCTCCATCTCACATATACAAAATTAACAATTATGTAAGATTATACACAGTACAGTATGTGTCCCAAGTTACTTATAAAACATTGCCTAGATAACCTTTAAATATCTTATTTCACCCACATTAAGCTCTTCGACGAGTCTACAGAAGCCCAAATTGTGTTCACATCTTTTTTTATAAAAATGTTTTTGCAGCTGCTCATAGCCTATTGTACAGTATGTGGATATATATATCTATATATATATATATATATTATTCGCATGGGTCTAAAAGGAAACAACTAATTCGTCTGGTCGGCGAACACCCAGAAGTAACGTGATTGCTTAGTAAGACAATGGTGAAAACAAAGGTTTTGATTTTTTCTATATTGTCCAAATCAGTGTCAATTAATGCTTCTTGGCAATGTCTGGGAGCTCATAATAATATAAATATATACTAAATAGCCTAAATTAGCATAATACATAAAACAGAGACTTTGCAAAACCCATGTGAATAGCCTACAGTACATGTGAAACAGTTTCACCACTGTTTTAACATTTGGTTACTAGGCCGCAGCTTTTTGTTGTTACCGAGTTCTCAAGCCACTGTTGGATATATGACGTCACACCGACCACACGAATATGCATAGAGATATCCACACATCAACCATCTAGAATAGAACAACCATGTGTTCAGACAAATGCAACCTAGACACTTTTCAGCTGAGCACCTTACTGCTTTTAAAATTTAAAGGAAGCATTCCTCTGATGGCCGAAGTTTGATGGTTGCAGAGGATCCGGGCTGTAAGATTTGATGCTGGTGCTTTAAAAGATATCTTGTGTAACTCGACAGAGCATCAGAAGATCCTTAACGTATACCTTTTTAATTTTTTCATGTACTATTTGCAGCACAAAAAATTGAAAGTTAAATCCATGCAGCAGTCCATGACCAGTGTAAAATGATTAAGCAGTAATGGTATTAACATTAATTCATTACCCTCCATGCCCCCACCAAATATAATCTAACCCAAGTGGATGTAATTTTCTTCTTGGCTCATCCAGAATATATGTGATAGACTTGACATTTTCGCTGACCACTGTTCCCTCAAGTACAGTACATATTTATGGATGTTTTTTTTATTTTTTATTAATTGCTTTTTATAAGATATGGCTATTTTGTGTTAAGTCATCGACCATACTGTATTGAGCATGCTGCTTGCAACCAGGTTTTTTTAATGGGTCTAATACACCAGTGGCAAGCATTAAGTTTTACATACATCTAGCATCACGTTTCAGCATCATGTTAGGTGCTGATCACTGTTAAAGTAATAGCGTCGATCCTGCTACACAAAATGATTTGTAACCATTTTTAACAAAAGAATGAAAAATAGATATTGGATGGTTTTCAGCTTTAAAGTCCATGAAAGATTTAATGGTAGTTATGTAGGTTAGGTCTTCACACTGCTACTGGCTTCAAATGCCATTTAGAGCTCCACTGGAGATGTCTGGGCGCCTCAAAGACCTTGACACCTTTGCAAATAACCTCTCGTAGCCTAGGCATGCTAGCCGACTTAAATGTGCTTTGTGCTAGACACACAAAGCCGTAAATAAGTATTGATCTCTGCAGAATAAAGCACAAAGTCCAATTTAGATCTCTGTTGTTGAGGGGGGAGTTCCCCACCCAGAAGCCCAACAGCTTAAGAAGCTGAAGCTCCCCCTGGCTATTCCTAGGCCAGAGCTTCTCCTGCTAGCTGAGATTTAAGAGAATTGCTTGTGTTGATATGTTGTAGTCATCATGCATTCATACAAATATAAACTGACGTTAAAAGGAAATTCTCAAAATCCATTTAAATGCAACATCAGATTGAAACCAAATTATAGCATTCCCTAGATTACTCCAATTCTTGGTATTATCTATATTATGTATGTAATTTACCGTGCTAACAAATTAGATAATATATCAATGTCAAGGTGACAGTGATTTTTTTCTCTCTTTTTTTTTTAAATGAGGGAAATGAGCTGGGGGCTGAGAGGGTGGATGGGTGGTCAGGACACGGCCCTAGTCTCGACGCGAATGCAGAGACATGCATAAATTACCATCTACTTTCCTGTGGTAACGTCAGAACAACTTCACACCGAAATTGGCTATGCAGAGATTCTTTCCCCGGGCTAACCTCTGGAAATCACACACAACATTGCCCAAACACTCCAACGTTTCCGTACCCCCTCAGGCCTGTGTAAATAGATGAAGAAGAAAAAAAGACGATAAAGCAAATGGATTTGCGCTGGGAAGGGGAAAAAGAGAAAGCGCCGCGTCTGAGCGGGCCGCGGTAGCTCACTATGGCACCAGAGCAAGTGAACTGCTTTGATAATCCGAGTGACACATCGGGGGGTAACAGAGAACGAGAGAGCGCGAACGAGGCAGTGGGAATGGAGAGAGAGACAACTCTGAGTGAGAAAGAGAGTGTGAGAGAGAGAGAGAGAGAGAGAGAGAGAGAGAGATGCTATAGTGAAAGACTGATGGCTGGAGTGAAAGGAGTGGCAGGGAAATTAAAGCCCTGCACGGGTAAACAAGTTCCTAGCTGTCGGTCTGTGAGAACACTTGATTACCATGTGCCAGAGACCGACATACCCCGCAGAACAAAAGCCCCTTCAACCAGTAACTAGACACTCTATTTCCCTCTAGTTCGCTTTCGCAATCGGCTTCGTGACATCTCTCTCTGTCTCTCTCTCTCTCTCACTCTCTCTCTCACTCTCTCTCTCACACGCAGCAACAACACCTCCCCCTGTTCGGTATCTTTAACTTTGTTTCTCGTTGCCATCTATCTCCTAACAACCCCCCCACCCCATCTCGCCTCAACATCTGTCTTAAGGTTGCTCCCTGAGGCATAGCACCCAAATTGCCATGTACAGTAATGACGTCTGAGTGAAGGCTGCGAAGGTATTTTTTGCTTGGTAAACAATGGCAGGTGTAGAAATCAGGTGTAGATTAGAGGCAGTCCCTAGACAACAGCTAAACAAAGCCAACAGGCTGTTGCAGTGTTAAATGGTGGTTTTGAACAATGAGCGTTATTACAGTGTTGGATGGTGCTAAATTGTGTATTTTTACTGTTCTTACTTCTTTGGCAGACTTGACATTGTGGGTATATTGTTGGTTTATTGATGGTTTCAAGAACTGCGTAGGAGAACATTGAAACAAACCCCTTTATAGCTTCAGATGCTTTACTAAATGCCTAAATCACTAGGCATACATCTAACTGGCTAGTGCTATGGGCCTTTTTGTGGTCCCTGGTGCTACAAATAGAGGTCAGCAATATCAACCAAAAGGCACCAGAGCACACATTAATTATTTTTCGACAAAAATCCAAAACTACAATGTTTTTGATCAATCTAATAGGAGGTTTCATGTGTTCCACACTGCTGTTTGTGTTCTGCTCCTGTGTACAATAGCTTTGGGAGCATTGCTAATAACATCTCTGGAGAGGCTGTTTGAGAACCAGTGGCCATGATGAATCAGCAAAATGTCTGCTGCAAATACATAGCAAAAACGGTGCCGTTTGTACACTCTGTTTTTCCTGGGAAAGATACACATTAGTTAGCTCACCTTTCGCGGGGCAGACTTATGCGGGGCAGTTTGGGACAGCGCTTGCTCAGGGTGAAAAGCTTCCTGACGATCTTCTGGGCTTTTCCCAGGACTAGGGCTGTGGTAGATTCCAGCTGGGTGTATCGCTTCTGGAGGGACATATCGGCAGACCAGAACTTCGAGATCATGGACACATTCATGAACCGGTCCGCAGGCAAACGCTTCAGGAAGGCTTTGTACTCATCTGAACACAGTGAGAGAGAGAGAGAGAGAGAGAGAGAGAGAGAGAGAGAGAGAGAGAGAGAGAGAGAGAGAGAGTTGATTAAGTAGAAGAGGAGAAGTAGAAAAAGCAGGGCCTTTGGGAGGAATAGGGAGCATCGCATGGCAGACACAGCTAAATAAATCTTTCGGAGGTAATTAAACTTTCACAATACCTTGGTAGGAGCTGAACACCTATTCACCGTAATGCCATTTATTTATTCCTTGTGGGGTGCACCGATAGTGACTAAGGAGGTGGTTAGATGTGGTATTCGAATACAAACAATTCTGGTCTATTATAATGAACTATCCTTACAAAGTAGACATTTGTGCCTGAATATGCAGTTATACATTTAGACTGTAATTTGCAAAAGAGACCAGTTATGTGAAGAGAAATTATTTAAATGGCATAGTTTAGACATAATTGTTAGTAGTAGTACAGTTTATACATTACTTTGAGGTATTATGCTACTAGACTGCATGTACAGTATTACTGTAAAATGCTATCACCTCTGGGGATAGCAGGGGTCGCGAGTCTCTGGCACTGTTATTTTGGGGGGTCGAGAGCTGAAAAGTTTGAGAACCGCTGCTGTAGCGGACTGCACAGTAGCAGCACATACAGTGAGGCATTCAAATGCATACTTTATTGACAACTATATACTCAGTAAGCCATCAATCCTTTATCTTAGTACACAAAGCACAGTATGCTTATATGTACGTCATACTACCGATACATACCTTGGCCTAAATCAGTTGTGCAAGCCACATTTGAATGTGAAGGACACAGGAACCTCCCATAAACCTGAATATTATGATGTTATGGGTATATAATCGTGTCATCTAATAAACAACAGTACTGTTTTCATGAATGGATGGATATTGTCTCAACGACTGATACTAATGATCTGAATATATACTCACTCAACTTTGGTAGAAAGTACAGTAATGTGTCTGTTGGCTCTTGAGTTAACTTAAGACCCATGTTTTTTGAAACCATTGCATTATAATTACCATAATTATTATACCATCATAATCCTTTTGAATGGGTGGCATGAAAAGCATCACTGCGTCAAATGAGAGTGAAAATGATTCTAGGTTTGCCATAAGCATTACGGTATCGGATCATCTCAGTTCTATTAGAAAAACGATCTACTAAGATTACGATAGTATTGAGCCCTTGGGGAAACGTGGGCCTATTATTATTTGTATCCCCGAAAGCAAGATGATTGAGACCATCTCACATTGTACAGACTGACAGAGAGATTCTTATTCCCATGTGCTATTGTTGGCAGGAAGACAGCAATATGCAGCCAAGCAGATCTGAGCTGAGACCTGATGAAACTCAAACCTATTACAGTGTTCAGTGATCCTGATTGACACAACAGTCTTTCTCTCTGGGCGTTTTTCCTTTGTGCTCTTTTGTTCAGTATTTGTTACTACTACCACTCTTGTATTGGCTGTTTCATAAATTGCATATCTTTTATTTTCTCCCATCAAAGTTTTCTAATTTCTCCTCTTGGCCTCCTCCCTATTAGTCCTATTAAATCATAGTTTAAAGGTACATGTTTTTCCAAATGAGTTGCCAGATATGTTGTCTGAACAGGCCCTTAACGCTAATTATAAAACCGGTCCAACATTACATATAAATTAACGTTGAAACCAACACAGTTCTGGCCACAGAAGTGACATAATTCCTGGCGCGTATTTAATCGTCTGATCCTATCCTCCTACTCCCAGTCAGATGTCAGATAGCCAAACAAGTTAGGATGTAAAAAGTGCCTCACTGACTGAAACAGGGTGCTCAGCTTAAAGAATGACATTCAATGTAGAGTCTTGATAGATTGATGATATTTGAACTTGATCAAAACAAAAACACCCTCCCTTTTATGTCTCTACCCCCCCCCCCCCCCCCCTTCCTTCCTCGTGCTGAGGTTGCGGTAGTGCTATGTTTTTTTGTCACTTTTTTGTGTTCTCAATTACAGAGCCAGGAACACCGGGGGGTAAGATGGGGGGGCGAGCACACACACAACGATCATTGAATCTGACAAAGCATTTTGTTTGCAATCGCTTACCCTTCAAACTCATTTGAATGCTGAAATGCAACAATTCTGATTGAAAATGAACAAATTAATGCTATTTATTATTTGCAATAACGTATAGGGAATGACGTCATATTTATAACAAATGAATACATTAAAATTAATGAATTGTACTTGAGTGATATAAAGTGTTGTATCTCAGTCTAGTATTATCTAGTCAATAACTCTGGAGTTATAGTCGTGCTAGACTGCAATTGCGCATACAGTACACCTCCAATTTCACCATGACACTCGAGTTCATGGGTTCCATTCATGACAAACCCAAATAGCAATACCCTCTTGAATATGGGTTGGGAATTCTGAGATCCACTAGAACACAGTGTTGTTTGTTTTATTTTCAGCATTTTACTTTTTTACCCACTTTGGAGAAGTTTTATTTATTTCCTGGCTCACGGATGGGTTATGAGCTAGCTTCCTGCACCTCATGGAACACCGTGTCCGCAGAGCTGTTTTATGTGAAGCTTCAGCAATGGGTGTGTCTCACAATGACCATTAGCCAGTAAGATCAATAGCTGTCTACAATGCCTTGACATCCCTTGTCTAGTTCACTGCCATTTTAAATGCCTTTCTCTCTCTGAATAATGTGTGCACACAGACACATGCACAAATACAATTTACATGTACAGTTTTCATTTCAGACTCTACCTCTTTAACAGACTTGTCTCTCTTTCAGCCCACCCCCCCAACTTCTTCCCCCCATAAAATCTTCAGCTCTTTCATAAAAAATATATACAT
>JAODTR010015385.1:0-26578 GCA_025399935.1 Amblyopsis rosae
GGGGGTTATACTAAGCTTAAGAGTTGCGGGGGAGGGGGAAAGAGGGGGCACCGGGTCATTATAGACAGACGCCCGCACACACCTGGCTGGGGGAATAATTCATTGGCCGAAATGCTGTGAACTAGCTCTGAAAATACATTTCACTAAAAACAAATCAAACTAGAAGGTTAAAGGTTAAATCTTTTTGCGATATCCTGACCTCTCTGGGGGTCCAAACTGACACTTTTATAACCACCTTAGATGATTTAATACCTTATGGCCCAATAAGGGCAAACAACATGCCACAGTGCAGTACAATAACAAACATGGGGAATATGGTAATGGAAAAGACAGCAGGCTGAACAGACAAGCAGGGTGGTCAGGTGGTTCTGTATATCTATACTCTATTGTTGCCTGACAGTATTACAATCTCTAAAGGCCAATTACAGAATGTCAAATCATTTTCAATGATTTCCTTATTGAGACATGCCAATAATAAGTAAATACAATTATATAGTATGTTGCAGTGATCGTACAGAGACATGTCAATATCAACAAATAACAACTGCAGAGGTACGCACACACACACACACACACACACACACACACACACACGCACGCACGCACACACTACAAATGTTATTTACTCAGTTTCAAAGGGGTGATCTCAGCCATACAAATGAACAGCAACAGCCTTAGCCTGCATGTCACTGAATATAGCCATGCAGAGAGCCATAATAACACATGCTGACATATGAGCACTGTCACAGGCAGTCATCCAGCATGTGCCGGCATCCCTGACACACCGCAATACACACATGACACCATTCTGTGATGAAATATCATGATTTTATAGATATGGGATCCAAACCACTTGTCACACACACACCCTGATATCCGGTACTGATGGTGGGATGGTATCACAGGGGTCGACAGCACAATAACAAATGGGGCTGTGAACAGTAGATATACACACCTAGTAGGAATGCAGGCTGAGAGCAGTTAGAAAATAGACATTCCCCACTCTAGTAACAGAATAGAGGCAGAGGAACGCTATAAAGAGTGGAAGGGAAAGCTGAAATAGGAGGGAAGGGAAATAATAGATTAAAATAGAAAAGGGTTTCAATTAGCATATTTAGTATTCCATAATAATTGGCGCTATTTGAAGCTTATATAAAAAAATTATTTTTGTAAACCTTTTCTAACATAACATAACAATACAATAGTAATACAATAATATATCCTACCACTGAGTTTTAAAAAAGGGTCTAAAAAAGGTTCCATGCAATCAATAGAAACAAATGAAGAAATATCAAAACATCAATGGAGATTTCTCTGTGTTTCTCAGCAACCTGCTCTGTGACTGGACGGCTGGAACTAAAGGAAGCTAAAACAGTTTACATGTTTTTGAGCTAAAGCAAGGTCAAGTGGCAGCAGAAACAGAAGTTATTTGGAGCAGACACAAAGTGAAAACAATCAATTGGGGGATATCACAAAAACTAAACAAGAAAAACTCCCTAGGGAATGCTTAATGCTAATGTAGCTGCTCGTATCCAAAAGAGGTTAGACATGCTAATGTCTATGAAGTCCATTGTATGTTGGTGGTGAGCTTTTACATTGACATGGGCGTGTGTGTTTGTTTGTGCGCAGGTGCGTGCACACATGCAGTTTTCTAGAAACGCATGGGTGCACGGCCCATATTCCCTTTGAAAAGCACAGTCCTCTTTGATGTTTTTTTGCAGCTGATCATTTATTTATGTAGAATACAGTCTTATCTGACACCGATCTCCCTAGCAAAGCAATACGCGCAGAGGAGCCCACTTTTTCAAAGTTGAACTCCGCTGACAGGGAGAGCCTGCATGCAGGAGAAAGGGAAAAGAGGCTTCTTCTATTTGTTAAGATGTCTTTGCTGTCTAGAGGAAAAACATGGGTGGATAAGCTCATGGAAATAAACCAAAATTAAAATAACTAAATGAAATGTTTCCAACAAAACGGCCTCACGTTAAACCTTTAATTCTAAAGCCCCGGACACACTGCAAGCGACTAGCAGCGACATAGCGACGACAGATTATGGAAGTCAATGAGATTCAGCGACTTGGAGCAATGACAAGCGAAATAACGCTTGGCAACGCAAAGTGGGCAGGTACCAAGTTAAACTAATCTCAATTTCAGGTAATGCGATTGAGGCGAATAGCAATAGGAGCTATGCATTATGCTGGGTACACACTACTAGACGATCCTACCAATTTACAAACGTAAATTGTAAATAATGCACCTGCTCTAGCCAAATGTATATGTTGCCAATACAGACTTCAAACTTGAAAGCTAAATAATATTTTAGGGTAGATTATTATACGGTAGGGGAGACTGGGTATGGTTTTCACATTTGATATTCCTGTGCATATTTCTCGACATTGGCTTATCATAGAACAATAAATTCACCATTATTTGAAAGCTTCCGGTCTTGTGAAAAAAAAAAAACAGTATATTATTTATTGTAAATTTTTTACTAATATTATCTTTACAAGTGATTAAGGGCGCACTCACACTTTGTGACAACCAACCCCATTTCAGAAAATATTTATAACTTGTTTGTTATTTGAAGTAGACACATTCAAATATTTAAAATGTTTAAAAGCAATAGAGTCAGCTCTGGGATAGGTAATCTATGTTGTGAACATTCAGTCAACTCATAATAATTATGAAACAAGTTACTTCTTATTCTTATTCAACTTTATTGTCATTGCATGTCACAAGTACAAAGCAACAAAACAAGTTACTTCACACAATAACTTAAAATATTATTAGTCAAATCTCAGTATTATTGAAATAAACTTAGGTTAAAATAGAATGTGTTACTTATAGACCTTTAAAAAAAACATTCAATTTGAGAACTTGAAGTAAACATTCAAGCCCCGCTAAATTGTGACAACCTACTTTTTACCAACTCTTCATTTTAACTTTCAAAGGTTTATTAACATATAAACTGCTTCGATTAAATACAGACTTAAAACAAAAAGAAAAGGATGTGAAATAGTTTGTTTTAGTGAATGAAAATAATAAAAAAACACCTCTCCTCTGACTGGTGTGGTTATTTTTGGTGCAAACTGTGAAACAGCGCCCCCCTAGTGAAGGAGTTGTGAGCTCTGTGACAACTTAACCCGTGTAACAGCCATACCTGGTCTCCCCTACAGGAAACCGTCTGATTGAATATGATAAGAGACTCAAATAATTCACACTCCTTAAAAAGAAAACAGGGGCAGGACATCACAGCTATTGCTTCTTGAGTAATATGAAAAGCATGTCAGTTACGTCTGTACAGCGTTTCAACCAGCCACAAGCTTTGGGCCTTACCTAAAATAGCACAGAATGCACAGGCAGCAGCCACACCCACCTACTCCACCTAAACCACCAAGGCAGCCTGTGTATTTTTAAGGATTTCCCTTAGCAGATGTTCACTAATGTTCCGGGGCAAAGAAAAGAAACAACACAGCGGAGGTCTCCAAGCTTAACCCTGGACTGAATTACCCATGGCCTTGTTACCCCCTGCTACTTTATTGGCAAGAAAACACCCACAGCTCATGTTTAAGAGTAGGGAACCAGTTGAGTATGGTGTTGAAGGTCTGTGGGAAATAACCATTAATCAAATAAGAACGCATAGCAAACGATATCATTATTTTAATGAGACGTGCGAGTGAATACTTTTGAGGTGTAAACATCTTCTAATTAAAGGGAAAACTGATTTGACGCAGTGCCTTGCCACAAGCTTCGCCTGCTAGCACAAGGCATTTCCTCAAGGATAAATGTGTTTCAGCACAAACTCTCAGCTCTATAAATAGCCCTGGCAATAAATATACCCACACACACTGCCACAGTTTTCAACAGAGACGAAGAGAAGCAGAGGTCAGTCACATCAAAGCTTAACTGCAAGATCAAGCAATATATCCCCAGTAACACATGGAAACAGCAGAATTAGAAGGTGGGGGTTCATTGCCTTGTTAACTAAGTTTCCCCGCTCACATCTAACTGATGTACACCTAACTCACCTATTGGCTTGGGTTAGAGGATGCCCACCCATTCTTCCTGTCTCTTTAAGAATGAATATACAGATATTTCAGATTACATGGTGAGGCAGCTGATTGCTCAATCAAGGTCGATCATCCACTAAATCAACCTTTGTTTGCACTCTCTGGGGCTCTCAATCTCTAATGAGCAAATAAGATGATCAAGGAAAACCTTCTAGAATGATGGTCGTCAATACAGCTACAAATGAATATAAAGTACCAGCACCACACTTTTCCCACACCTCACTTTGTAAATTAACACACAGGTTGGATTTAAACTTATTAAGATATACATGGTTTGGTCAATGTTACCGAAAACTGGAACAAAGCCCTGTTCCAGTGATTAAATGTACATCCATAATGATGTCAGCTATCCAGTCACTGAATTGATCGGCCTTGCAAATCAAGATATGTCACTCACGCTACTATTATTTGCAACACTGAACTTTGAAATATTGACATTTGAGTGCATACAAATAAATAAATAAATTTAAAAGACTTCATAAACTACAATGCTGTGGGTTCTGAAGGCTGGGGAAACAGGCAAATGGAAGAGGTTCAAAATGGGGAGAATTGACTGGGACCATCAGTGGCTATTATTGACTCACGTGATAAGGGACTTTATAGGGGGGAATATTCCCATTTCTCTGGACCATAATTGCATTTCAAATTAATTCCACATCTGATGTCCTGCTGGGGTCCAAGTCTCCCTGGAACAATGGGATACTTAAAAACACCTGCTTCTCCGTGTGTGTGTGTGTGTGTGTGTGTGCGTGTTTGTGTGTGTGTGCGTGTGTATAGCTGTGTGTAGCTGTGTGTAGGGGGTAGGGTGTTGAGGCAGGTGGTGTGGCAGCTTTTAGTACATGAGTTCTCTGCCTGATATATTCTTTATAATGTTATAAAATGTACACATTCAGAAGGCCAATTACCGCTACCTGTCATTTCAAAACTAAAAGATGTTTAGCTCGGGTCAATAAACATAAGAACAATGGCATACTGGAAAATCAAGCATATTCGATCAAATTGGCATTTGTAAAATATAACACTTTGTATGAACATGATGAACCTGAATGTATGCCTGCTAATGGAGAGAAACAAAGCTTTTAAGCATCACTATGCTATATGCATTATGCACAAACCATGACAACAGAAGCTTTGGCATTTATTACAATAATTTTTTTAATGTATATTGTTAAAAAGGAAGCATTCGAAGTTGGAAAAGTAAATATACTTTATGCTTTTATGAATCTGACTGTAACTTGAGCTTGACCTGTGCGCCCGGCTATTGAATGGCCTTACAAATATATTATTCAACTGTCTAAAACGTGTCAGTGTTGTTTGTTTTCATTCAGGGTAACTAAGTCCCAATTCACTCAATCAGGGTATACTCGCAAGAACCCGTCCACTGTGCCAAATGTTTGCTTGGCAGGCAGTGAGAATCTTGTAGACCCATTAGAGCTAACAACTAATGCAGAGTTGCTAACAAGCCCAGTACCCTGCAATCCACCAGTTAACACAACATTGTTGCTTCATAGTGCAACAGATAATGTATACATTTATACTGGTTCTTCTTTCACATGCTGTAGATATAATATAGCACAACTATTGACATGATCCATCCAATTGAGGATTTGAGGTATTGTTCGCCTACGGCACATTAAAGAGTGTTATTCCCAGTGGGGTATTACAGAATGACTTCAGAACGCATAAAGCTTACTGAGGTGTGCAGAGTCCAATGCTGATGAGACGCAAAACTAAACTAAAAAAAAATCAGCCATTGTGTGCTGTCCAAATGTTTCTTTCAAACTGCCTATATGTCTGGAGGCTGAGCATTAGATCAACATATGAGCGTACACTATAAATGTATACATAGTATAATATTATCTCTTTGAACAAGCTTATTTGTCAGTTTTTAAAAGCTGCAAGACGTCTAATTCAGCTTATCATGTCCTTCCAGGTGTTAGGAAGTAATCGATTCTTGTTCACATGGGACAGACTTCAATTGGGCATAATGTTAGTTTTTATTTCTTAAACAAACATAATGTGTTTTATGTTATGTTGTGTTTAAGGTCAGTAATGTTCCTATGAAGTGAGTAAAACCAGGGAACTTTTCAAAGCAACACTGCTCGTTTAAGATGTAATGCTCCCATCAGCCAGCTTGTTTGGAAACAGCTGTGCAAGGTTAAGAGTGGCATTCATTCTGATTTTAAAAATCCTGAATTGTTATTTGGCATTTAAAGCTGGGTCAATTATTCAGGGGTCTCTGTGGTGCGATCGAGAAGTGCCTCTTTAAATGTGAACTTCAAGTACAGTAGGAGTGCACATTTACGAAGGGATACCGTAATGCAATATTTAAAAAAGTGTGTGTGAGTGTAAATGGAGCAAATAGGCGCTGAGCTGGGCGATTAAAATGAGGCAAGAGAGAGCGAGAGAGGTTTAAAGAGAGGCAGGCATACCTTTGATGTCACGTCAGGGCGTGGGTTTGGGGTGGGGCGGAATCCCTGCTGGAATCGTTTTCTGCCTGACACAGCAGCTGTGTGGATCAAACAACAAGGACATGTAAATGAGCCACGCAGCCCACCAGGCTACAGTGCATCATAAATATAGTTCTATTATATAATGTATACACACAACCTCCGCAGGGCAACCGCTGTGCTATGCTGGCAAATGACACGTGCACACACACACACACACACACACACACACACACACAAACACACAAACACGAAGGAAACTTGAAACTGACATGTTCACACACAAGTATGCGGATCTCAGCGTTATGGCACATGAACAAACATAGGCGTACATGTGTGTGTGTGTGTGTGTGTGCGTGTGTGTGTACAACCATACACGTATTAAAAATGAATTACAGTTAATTAATACAAGTACTATGAGGAGCAGATGCAGCAGAAGTAAAGCGTTTTGCTCAAGGATGCTAACAGATAAGGCTGTGACACATGACATAACCCCTACCGTACTATACTGTTAGAGGCTCATGGTAGCATGCACAACTTGTCTAGAGGCTCTGCTAATTTTGATAGCAGAGGTAACAAATGCCTTGCAGACGCTAGTCAGGGGGGAGATCTTAACAGCTGTCACTGACGATGACAACAACTCTCATCCTGACACACGCTTCACTGCAGTCCAGGTGCATTTGAACAATGGTAATGACAATGTTTCTGGATTTCTGGATCTATAGTCCAGCAGCGTTGGATAATGAATGCCTTATCGTGAAGGGCTTAGTTGCATTAATGTTGAGCGGACACTTTTTGCAGAGAACTTACAGTAATGTACAGTATATTTGGATGTTTTTTAAAGTGTACTGATGATTTGAAAAATTTTCTGAATGTATGTGTGTACGGTAATATCATTCAAGGTGAAAAGTACTTGCTTCCTGGCAAAACACTCATCAGTGAACAGCCAGATGACGCTACATCTCATTGACTGAAACGAAGAAAGGGCCATAGAGAATTAGAAACAAATGAATATCAACACAAAGTCAACTTTGCCTTCCAACTGCTTGCTTGGTTTTGGGATTTGAATGCCCCTCTCTGGAGAAACGTAGGTGCTTGCACTTGAAGGATAGACGGGCTTTGTGCAGAGTGGATTTCAGGTGCAAACATCAAGAGGGAAAGCTAAGACTGGCTGTGTTCCTTATCGCGTCCTCTCTCACCTCTCACATCGACAACTGAATGGAGATGATCCCACCGCACACCGCCGCAAGTACCTTTGAATCAACACAACGTTTTGCTACGTCTACATGACCTAAGGGGCAGTCATTGTGTTATTTAAAAGGTACAGTACACCAGTGTGTGTCTGGCATTACAGCACAGTGAGCACACGACCCCTTATCACCCCTACCCTAATGGGGCTTTTGGCTTGTCGAGTCCAACTGACTGTTGCGTTTGCGTTTTCAGCAGCCTTCTCTTCTTACTCTTCATCTATTGTAATGCAGGCACACACCTACTAAATCTCATACAGCTGTGTTTACAAAATAAAACAAACTCACAAACAAGCACACATACATACTCGGAAGGGATTTGAGGATTCGGGGCAAGGGGTGCTATACCAACAGCTACCAAGACGTGCACAGCATCTTTAACATGTAACATAAGTGGTAGACATTAATTTAGCGCGTAACTCTTAGAAACCAATGAAGAATGAACTAAGACTATTATATGTATAAAATCTGCCCTCAATGAGATCACTACACTATAATCCTGTGATTAATAATAGATGAAGTCTGAGGCCCTAGCCGGATGACAGAATGAGAGGGCTCACTGTCTGTGGATTGTGATGAAGCAAAGCCCTTTCTCAGCTGTCAGACGCCTAGTTAGGGCTGCAGGCATGTATGATTGGCCATGATACTTCTGTTAGAGTGATGGATACGCACTTCTGTGTGTGTGTGTGTGTGTGCGCGTGTGTGTGCGTGTGTGTGCGTTCTACACATAGAACTTTATCAAAACGGTTCTACACTGGTTATGTTTACACGTGACTCCTTTATGCAGAACACAAACTGGCCCTGCATGTGCATGTTTGTCTGTCCACGTCTGCAGGTGACTACCACAGAAAAAACAAATGTACATCATCAGTATGTTCTGAAAGACACACAGAGAAACAAAAGGCATTGAGAACCCACATCAGCTCTGAGCCCTAAAGAAGTTTACATTAGTGTAACGTGTAGAGTTAAGATGAATTAACTGTACAAACGTGTAGTTGATTCTTATTAACTCTACACATTGTACTAATTTATTACATTTTAAATACAACTATGCCTTTGCCACCGATGTCTGTCTCACAATAAATAATGAGACACGTTTGTGTTTTTATTTCAGCGCTCATCTTGCACACACACACAAACACGCAAATTAACAGACTGACTACAATTATCTATCTTGTCAGTCCATCTGAGAGAATGGCCAGAAACACATACTGTAACTACTCCATCAGTTATTTCATCTTTTCCCTTTGTGTGTTTAGGTCAGAAATGGCGTCGGTAAATCCCACACAGATATACACAGAATATACAGAACTAGTGCACTAACTGCATTGTTATGTTAAAAACTAAAGGCAGTAAGAGGTGAGGTCACCTCCAACCTGGTAGCAGCCAGTACACATGCCGGGAAAATTCAGACGGTGTTTGCATGGTGGAGAAGCCAATTGAGTATTCCAGAAAAAAATTACAGCCCATCATCATTAGTCAGAACAAACAGCCAGACTTCATAAAAAAAAGGTATTAGGTTCTCTGAGTGCTCATCCTGAAGAGGTGACCTTGGGTTAGTTCTTCCATTAAAGCCAGAGCAGGTAAATGGTATTTTTTGTTAACCCATAAAAAAACTCACAACCTCTCAAAAGGAGAATAGAGAGAACATGATCGAAAGTGGGGAAATAAAGGAATTGTCTCCTGCCACAAAAAAGCTAGAACTTTGAAGGGCAACGCAAAGACGTAATAGTTGGTTTTGCTCATAGTTCTTTAGAGCCACATTACTTTATAATTCCTAAAACATTTCTAAAAAACAGTGGGGGAAAGGTTACTGCCAAAGTTAAAATCATAACATTACTATTCCCAGTGCATTACCTTGTGGTCAGCATTACGCTTGTAATTGTACCCATTTGCCAATACATGAACGGTACACATTGGATCACTGTCATCTTTAGTGATGCAATGTAATAGAACAAATGGCATCATCCGATGAGAGCTAGATATGTTACTAAGTAGTACCTCAGGTTCCATCGACTATGCTAGTTGCATCAAGTTACATCAGCAATAACAAGATAAGACCTACCTAGATCAAGCTGTGAGTTAAGGGTTTGAGATGGCACTAGACTAGGTAACAAAAAGTATCAGCAGCTGATATGAACAATGATTAAAAGTGCTAAATTTTTTTAGTCGTGTGTATTTTTCTGATTATGATTATTTCTGAGTCTGCTAATTTGTTTATCTACCTGTATAGTTCATAGAACTTTGTATTTGGTGCATTTAATTTATCGTCACCTTGAATTATCTGAGATTTTATAATGCTGTAATAAACACAATAGTGAAAACTATACGATATTTGTACACTTTTTGATAGCTTTATTTATAGAAATGTTTTAAATTCAACGTTTTTGCTGCCACATTTTGCCCATTTATCTACTGTAGAAATGTACTGTAGAGCTAACAATCCACCTTTTTTCCCATGTAATCAAGGTGATGTTATGATCTGCAGTGGGGGTCTAACATAATCCTTGCAAAGCCTATATGTTTTCACATGAGCACTTTTCCACCGATACATCCTGCTGACTGAATAACTTCACCTCTCTGATTTCAGCCTGTACCACTGTGTGCAGGCTATGCTGGCCTTTTGAGCTCTAATTGTAGGCTCAGGACTATGAAGATTCGAGTTCATCCATTATTTTTGCGATAAATCCATGGTACAGTGTCATAAAGAGCAGCAAATGTCAATAAATCCATGACACAACACGGTTTGCATTATTAAGTTGTGAATAAATAATATATAGAAGTTGTAGCTTTCTGTTTAAGTTTAATTGAAAATGTAAACAGTACTTAAAGGTATGGTCAGTCATTCTTGCTTACTTCGAGGTCAAATCAAAAGACTATGGCTCCACGGTCCTCCGCGGCGGCATCTCACACATCGACATGTATTGTGAAGCAAAGCGTAGGGCGGCGTTGTTGATACGAGCGGTGTTCGCCACTTTGTTTGTGTTTTCCTATTTACGGAGCCAGGGCTGTGTAGAAGTATCAGATCATTTTTTCAACACGCACAGAGAACGGAAAGCTAGCAAAATGCAAGGAGATATTAGGTGAATTTGACATAAAGTGTACTGGCTTACATTTAGCTTGCATAGCTGACTTTACCTTTAAGCCTATCTGCGAATAGTAATTTAGTCATATTATATCAAACTCTTGAATGATACTCCTATTGACCTTTGAGCATAGCTGTTGAGCTCCTATGGATATAACCAACTATACCTGTATGTGAAAGGACAAAGGAGCCAACCTTACTTTGCTTTATGTATGCATGTGCATGCATGTGTGTCTTGTATGCAGTGCATGTGTGTGTATCCACCATTGGGAGCCACATAGTGAATTCAAACCATTACCCTCAGCATTAATAAACAAAAAATGGGATATCGGACTACAAGCTGTACTGAGAACCTTGTGGAGTATCTCTGACTGACACTATGAATAAAAGATCTGTGCAGGGGTCTGCCCATAACAACCAGTGTACCCTGCACTAGTCGTGTATATACTGTCTACCGTGTCAGCTTGGACTCTGCACATAGACATCTGAAGATTGTATTTGCTACCAGAAACAGGGAGAAAGATGGAAAGAGAGAGTGGGAAGGCAAAGTGGGACAAGGCGATATAGCTAATGTGGTCAGATGCTGTTCTGTCTAGATGTTTTGGTAAACATATGGACATATTTGGTTTTCCCATCAAGTATAACAAGGATGGACAACCAAAAGACATGCAAAGACCAAACAGTTATGGAGAGTGCAGAGGGCCTTCGTAACTTCCACCTTCTCGCTTAACGCTGAATTATAGGTGACCAATAAAATATAGTTGTTCTGAGCTGTAGGCCACAGTTCATTACACTAAAACAAAAACACATTCTTTACGCCGATTACCTACTAATTAAGAAGGACATAGCATATTGTTTGCACTAGCAAGTGAATAAGAAAAAATAAATAAAACAGTAATTGTTGCCAATCTTAAGGCTATTTGTAGTTAATCTGTGAAGTAAAAAACAACAAGTGATTTATGTGAAGTGGAGCTTATCGCGGCCATGAAGGTCACCGCGAGCGCCTCGACATTCACAGGGAGATCTCCTGTCGCTGTGTGATCAACTAGCCTAGTTAATTAACTTCAGTCACGAAAATGAAAATAAAGCATGCCGCAATTACATCCCATAGTATAATGTGAGGAAGAGAGCTTCTCTGACCCCCCCCCCCCCACCCACATTCACATCTAAACTTCAGAAGCATGTAGACTGAGAGCCCAATTACTAAACATCTGAAGGCTCTAATAGCGTCTGAGTGATGGTTTAGACATTAAAATGATTGTACTCCCCCCGAGGGACGGCAAAGTATAACTCAGAGCCAAATATAATTGGACACCGTCACGTTTACTGTAAAAAAGGAGCTATTTTTAGAAAGGTGGGCATGTCCCACTGTTTCCTGAACAGGGACTCAGAAATACAGCAAGTGGAGTGAAACTGGCCACTGGAGAGTATAAAAGCAGACCAAAGTAATGGCTACAGCACCTCACAGGGGACATAAAGGTATTTTTTATAGCCACATATGATTACAACACAGAACCTCCTTTCACTCTTGTGGAAACGTTATTTGACTTAGCCTGGCACCACGGGTCTCAGCTGTGTTTCTGACAACATTAAAACACAATCACATCATTCCCTGTCAGATGAATACTGTTAGGTCCCGCTGTGCTGTGATGCAAACTTCATTTACCTTTGGAAACCCATTACTTTATTAAATTATGGTGAAGCAGCCATACTTGTTGATATGGTTGCAGATATACTATGCTACAGTATATATATTTAAAAAAAGATTAACTGCAATCAATTCATTATTAAATAATTGTACTGTAAACCAACCAGTCAAATTCTATTTCAACCAACAGCTTCTCACCAAGGGCTATGTCTCTGCACTAGTCAGTTACATATCATTAGTCCAACCCAGTGCTTATTTTCATTTGTGCAGAAAGAAAAAAAAAGTGAGCTTTCCCAGTCTCCATAGCCTTACTTTGACATATTTGACTTGCACATATTTCCATTCGTGTGGAATAATTCACTGTCACAAAGATATTTTTCTTTCAAAGAAAAGTTCAAAAGAAATTGGAAGCTGTAATAGATTCCATTTTACATTATTTTCACATTGCTGGGCGCGCAATTACCACATGCCGTGCAGTTGCCTTGGTTATATTCGAAGGTCTGCTGAAATAAACCTCTTTGTGACAAACCTGCGAGGCTACGGAACATTACAGTGAGCCAGCAGATGAAAGCTGCGAGCCAATAAGAAACCACTTTTTTTAAATGGCTCCAATAGATTAAAGAAACTATTCACGGTGTTCCTGGTTACAGTCAAATGTGGCTGAGGGCAGGATGAGAATCTTGATAAAGTTATGCTTCGCAGTGGTGTTAAGTACAGTGCCACTTTGCATTCCTTCACCTTGTTCTCCGAGAAGACAGAAATAGTAGGTAGCTGAGTGCTCTGAAGGGGGATGAAGGGGGAGAGAGACAAAGACAGGAAGGGGGGAGGGAGGAGAGAGGAGTTTGAGAAGGGTCAGGGAAATTTCATTTATATTGCATGGATTGACTTTCAGGTTCAGCGGGAAGCTGGTGAGAATTTGAGAGTTGAGCTGATGGAAAAGGGTATCTGTGACAGACACTGTCTCAGAGGCATAACTGGGTAGGAGTCAGAGCCTGAATCCTTCCCTTCTCACCCTTCAACAAAACAAAGCCTTCAGAAAAGTGTAACCCCAAAGAAACTTTTTTTTTTAAACCAAACAAAGCCATGCCTCTCCCTCAGTAGACAATGGAAAAAGCCACTGCGGCTGATAGTGAGTTAAGTTGACCAAGACAGAAAATTGTTACCTGAAATGTCCTTTCTTATATGCAGTGGGTGACACAGGCAGAACACAGGGGAACTTTTAAGTACTTATGGAATGTAATCTGTGGCATATCTAGTGGAACACTACAGACAGAAAAGGAAAACCTATCTCAGTATCCTTCCTGTTATTCAGTGACTTATGTAGGCTTAAATACAATGAGTGTCTAAGAACAGAGACATGTTACATTCTACTTTCCTCTACATTTTAGTCTGGAACATCTCCATTAAAGTCGTCATAGGATTTTATTCGCCTCTTCGCTCCCATATAATGGAAGTGATTGGGAGGCGAATATTGGCTGTTAATTTTGCATGTGCGACTGTACCCATTCATCAAATATCTCCTCACATTTCGCTAGCTTACGGTTCTCTGTAATTTGGTACTCCAACACAGCCTTGGCTATGTAAATTGAAACATAATCATCATCGCCATCAGCTTCACAATACATTTCAGTGTGGGGCGGAGCTTCTGAGGGGGTTTGTTTTGATTTGAGCTTTTATATCCATCCATCCATCCATCTTCTCCCGCTTATCCGGAGTCGGGTCCCGGAGGCAGCAGCTTCAGCAAGGGACCCCAAACTTCCCTTTCCCGAGCAACATCAGCAAGCTCTGACTGGGGAATCCCGAGACGTTCCCAGGCCAGTTTGGAGATATAATCTCTCCACCTGGTCCTGGGTCTTCCCCGAGGTCTCCTCCCAGCTGAGCTTTTATAATTATAAATAAATACATTATTCATGTTTTAAATAAAAAAGTATTTAATTAAGTATTTATATTGGCACATATAATCATCTATAACCATGGGCCAGAAAATTACTTCAAATACTGATGGTGATTATCAATAAAACACCAGAACATAATAATAATAGTAATTGGATCAATCAAAAAAAACATGTTAGGTTCATTCCCAGTCAATGACCAGTGACACTGCCAACAACCAGGAGTTGGTCCCGGGCGCTGCACAGTGGCTTCCCACTGCTCCGTTGAGGGATGGGTTAATGTAGAGGATCAATCTCGCTACATGTATGTGACAATAAAAGCACATTTACCTTTACCTTTAGATTACACTTATAAAATACAGTATGCTAAAGTCCCTTTAGTAACCACATTTTATGTTTTCCAATAATCAACCAATTTCATTTGAACAAATGACACCATATTACATCACCAAAGTTGTATTTAGGTAAAGAAAATGAATGTATTATTTAAAATCCAGTAACATATGGTGTTGAAATGCTATATTGCCTTAAATAAAATAATCCAACTTCCTGGCTGTTGGTATTAATAGGACAAATCCCACAGCCCACTCCAAATTGGCAGGGACAGTATGCAATTTAGTGTTTACAGCTATAATTTAAATGTCACAGCTTTGTACTCTGGGCTGAGCAGATAAACAATCAGATCCTTGTTTGTCCGTTAGAATAATTAACTATACTCTGGTAAACAACACTGTCAATGGAATGTGCTGTTTGTTAGAATGGCTACTAATAGCCATTTGTTTACAAAAAGGCTTTACTAGATAGAGTTTACGAGAGTAACAGTGATGAATCAGAAGAAAATCCCCTTTGTAAGATTACCATCCCTCTTTTGTTGTGCATTCTGGCTAGCGAGCAAAGCTATGTTGGGCTTGATGGAAAACTGGCCAATGTACAGGTGTGATCTGACAGGAACATCAGTGCTGACAAGTCACCGTGAAATGCAGGAGCTTTCGAGAGGGGAAGAGAAGGGTCAGTCAAAGTCAGAGCAGTGGCCTGTGTTTGGAGAGAGACAGGTGTAATTTCTGGAGGTATCAGCCTCTCGTGGTCAAATCAAACAGCAGGAGCCATGTCAAAACTGGCTTATGAAGGTGACAGACCCTGGCCAACACAAACTGACACAGCAGAAACAATTTTGAACCCAACAGTAAATTGCACTTCTACTGTTGCTCTTCCATACAGTGTCCAAGTTCAACTATACAAAGAAGGAAATTGTAGGAAAAGGATTAACTTACATTTACTTGTCAAGCAAAAGTAAAGGTAATTGGTCTTATTAGCTAAACATCGTCTAGATATAGCCAAAGAATACTTTTCCAAGATGAATGAACACTTAAACAATGGAGGTAAGACCTAACTCTACGGTAATGTTGAGATAATAAAGCAGAAACATTTGCATGTAGAGAGGAGAGGTCAGCTCAGCCCAGCCCACAAGGTACTGTAATGGCAGTGATTGAAGCCATGTTAGCCGAGCATTGGCAGGTGAGTCTGGCACAAATCCAAGTCACACATGTGCAAACTGTGTTTATCAACAACGGAAAATTGCAAGTTATCAAAATAAGAGCGCTGTTCTATGCTGTCACCATGTTTTTAGATAATCTAGGCTATTACACCGACAATGTACAATACTTAATCACTGGGACTTGATTTAATGAGTTGTGAATATATTCTCATACTAATAATCATCTTTCCACTGGCAAATTCAATTGAATTGACAATAGTCCATACACTTCTATAACCCGGGTAGAATTAGTTATAACTAATTAACTAGCCTTGCTATAGCAGACATCCAAAGTCTCCCGGACGAGCCGTGAGTCTCACACATTTAAATAGCGGCTCCCTGACACCCGCAAATACAATTTCCTGGAAAAGTGAGTGAGAGCAGGTGGTGAGAGGGATGGGGGATGTGGTGGACGGCGATAACTCCCGGAAATTGTTTGAAGCAGGTTGGGATGAAGCAAAGACACTGTGGCGCTGATTAGACGGCAGGTATCAGCCTAATAGCTTTCACTGTGTTGACATGGTACATCTGCACAATGCAGCCCTCGGACTCAAATGTATGTTGATCCAACACTGAGTGGCACAGATTGCCCATAAGAGTGTGGGGTCTACTTTCTTCAGAATTCCATCTCCTAGGGAACAGTGATGTGAGCTCAGGCTGCGTGTATTCCCCCGGGGTACACCCTATTTCACAGAGCTGAGACAGCCCCGCCGTAACTCCACAAACAAGGCAGATACTTGGGCCTCCGCCTTGACCAAAATCTGAATCTGTATTAGAATGGGTCGGTTCATTAGCACAGGTAGTAAATCTTTAACCACATTAGTGCAGAGACACATTGACAACGAAGAAGAAAATACTGAAGAACTTTTTGGGGATATTTGCAATTACTGTATAATGTTCCACGTGTAGCTTTGCCATACATTCATCACCATTTTATTGTCTGTTCCTAGAGTCTGTGAATTGTACATTCACTGGGTGTCACCTACTCTGAATTCTGTTCCAGTCATCATTTTACCAGCCGCTCATGGCCCGTGCCTGAACATTCCAGAGGACATGGCAATATTATGCAATTTGGGTATGTAATATTGAAATACATGAGTTTAGTACATTCAGAATGTGAATGCTTTCAGCATATGTAATGTAGATGGTCAAGTATGCATTCAGTAACACAGTTGAAATTGTCCCAAAATGCTCCAGTCACTTTTTGTTCACAACCCCTCTCAAATGTGTTTTGCCTTATCAGTGACAGTGAAATTGTTTATTTCATGGTATGCAACACATTAGACATTTATATTGTCAAATGTGGAATCAACTCTAGTATACAGTATTACACTATACCGTATATTATACATATACAGTATAATATCAAAATATAATTCTATCAAATGCTTTATGACATACAAACATACATACAAACATACATACATAATAAGCATCTTTTGTTTTTGTCTCAGGATGGGGAATGTTTACTCTTTAGGGGCTACACAATCACTTCTACTGGGATACTATGTACTAATAATATGTATGATGTGCTACATGTTCATGGAAGCTACTGTATCTGCCACTAAATACTTTGCAAATGGCAGGGTTGTCATGCAGGGTTGTTTTGCAGTGTTTTATGTCGACAAAAATCAACTTAGTTATATTGCATCAAAACCAGATAACTCACTATCATGTCAAAGACACAACCTCAGGTTGTTGTGTCTAAAGCTACACCAGTTAGAATAAAACCAAGCATTCTCAAACTCAACACTCCAAACCATGTGATAAACAAAAGCCAAACAGATTTTAACAAAAAAATGTTACACAAAGGAGCAAGCTAGTCTGAGAACAGAGACTGGGATCACAGTGTACAAAGAACAAGGTTGTTTCTAAAGTTTGTCTTCATTATAACCGGCAGACAGAAGTGTTCATTATTGACGTCAGGAGATTGGAGAGGAGAGTGGAGGCAAAATAAATATCAAAAGGAAGGAAGCCTCACAAACAAAACATGTGTTTGTGTGTGTGTGTGTGTGTATTTACTCGTAACTGAGATAAAAGAACTGACTCATGTCCCACATGTCCAAGATGGCATCACCACCAGAGCATTTCCTAGATCGTGCCCACTCCCTCACGGTGAAGAGACAGTTTAATGAAAAACTATTGATCCTTTTCCATATCCACCAAGAGCAGCGGGAGTAACAATAAGGCCTTCCAAGTTTGTTTTCCGTATTTTTTGGCTACCAAGTCTAACAATGTGTCCAGGTCTTTAGAGAAGGGAGGACATGATGGGTCTGAGTGATGACACCGCTTAGCAGCAGCAGAGGAAAAACCAGACAATGGAACACGGAAAGAGAGACTGGTCAATCGTGGGCGAGTTGGGGCCCTCAACTCGTAAAAACTCACTTTCTCATTTAAGTCTGAGCATCCATGTTTGTCCCCTCAACAGAACTATTACTGTCTGCCATGCTATCTCACTAAAACACCACTCCAGCAGCGGCATGGTGGCCTGTGACAGCATCCCTGCTCCATCAGACAATGGGTTGTCACTGTATCCACTAGGTGATTTACACAGAGCCCTGTCATGGGTGTAGACAGCGGAGATTTGAGTACTGCATTGGGACTGATGGGAGGCCCAACCAAGACATACTTCCAGGCTCAGGGTGCACAATAGGACAAGGCCATGAGTCACCAGCCCAACATTACCCACCCCACTTCCCCCTTCTCTGGGTGGTCTTTCTACAGCCCCACTGTGGGCCCCGTACTAGGACTCAGTGAAGAGAGAAATTGTCGTCCCTTGACAATCAAACAAAACCACCCCTACACGGAAAACTTCATAGGCTTGAGTTTAGATCTGCCCTGCCTAATACCCGCTGGATATTAAACCACAGTTAAACACAGTAAACTAAAATGCTTATCAATACATATCATATATTTGTGTCCAGCCACACATGATCTCCATATGTGATAGAATAAATCTATTTAGTCACATATGTTAAGAACTATACGTTGTTTCAATTTTTCCACTGTGGAGGACTGTGAAAGGCATTTCAAGGTAAACGGTAAAGCCTGTTGAATTTGGAGCTCGTACAGTAACCGAGTGGAACTATACTCAATTATCTGCAGACGAGCTGAGTTGAGCTCAGAAGACAAACTTGCACATAGGTGTTGTGTATTGTTTTATTATTGTCCTGCAGCTTTTATTTGCCCTTCCATCCTCGAAAGCATTTCCATTTCACCAGGATATCGCAAATACACCAAAATAACCTTGAAAAAAGAGAGTCACTGTTTAGATAAGCAAGATACTTTTTAAATTTTAATAATTCCTCAACCAACTGGAGCATACCAAAAGCCAACACATCTTATCTACTCTGTCTGTATCTAAATCCTGACTCTCCTTCAGAGAAATCAATGGCGGCAGCCATAGTGCTTAAAGATGAGGATGTAGTGTTTGAGATATCACTGACACCACAGAGCTATAAAGTTAACTGCCGTTTCTTTGGTTGTTACTCTGACTCACCACACCAGAGTGTAAAGAATCTATAATGATAATATAGGATGAGACCACTGCCCTGTCGAAGCCGCAGATGGCTGTGTGTGAAGATATATAATGCACCATAGTCATGTCAAGTTTATTGTATTATTATAGCCCTTCATCAAAATCATGTCCCAAAGGGATTTGGTACGACTGGGAGCTACAGTATATTGCAAAAACAAGGTATGAATTCACGACAATGTAGGCAAAGTTTTATATTGCTTTTTCTTCTTTTTGGGTAAGGATGTTGGCAGTCTGAAATAAATGATGGCATACACAGCTGTAATATACTGAAATAAAGATGTTAAATAAACTACAGCTAAGAGTTTAAAACATGTTGCCTAATCACACTGTATCTTACCTCACTATAAACTTAATTTTACTCTGTCTTCTATTACTAATCTAATCATAACTTTCAGGCAGACTATCATCTCTCACTCAAAACAGTTGTCATAGTAACATCATATAGTACAGAGTAGGGCAGCCACAATAACTTTTCCCCTGGCAGAGACAGTGGTACTAAAATTAATTTCAATATAACGAACACACTGTGGATTCTATATTGTTAACATTTTGTTGTCTGTCTCATATTTCCTGTCTGTTTGTCTTGTCAAAGTGTTTTCCTTGTGTTGTCACTGTTCCCGCCGTGTGTTTCATAGATTGTCTGTGTCTTAGTTAATCATGTTTTATGAGTTTCACCTGCCCCTCTATGATGTTGTCTGCCTTGTCTACCTATGTTAAGCCCTTGGTTTCTCCAGTCAATAGTCTACTCTATTGTCTGTGAGTGTCAAGAGACCTTTAGCACAATGACAAGGAAGTGCTGTCAAAGGAGGGTACATGTATTTTCCTGTCTAGTCTTTACAGAAAACACATTATTTCATACAGCTTTTAAAGCAGCCTCTCACAACATGTATAGTGTATTTTACTGTCAGTTGAGTTACAATGCAGAAGTTGCATAACTTAAAAACGAGTGAACAAGCACAACTCTAATCAGCCACATTAACTCAAAGCACCTGTGTGGACCGGAGCAACAACAGTTCATCTAAACAGGACAGGAGAATGTGTACCCCAGACCACTGTGATGAAGGTCTATTGAGCTCGCTTCTCTTTCATGTTGTTCATATTACGGCCCTGTTTACTCCAGGTTCTGCCTACAGTGTTGTGCGTTTGCGTCCTACTGTACCTCGCCTCATCCAACCCATGCAGACTATGGGAGATCTGCTCCGCTCAGAACAGTTTCCTTAAGCATTTATATTTATCTATCTAGATATCTATCTAGTATATCAAAAACAAAAAAGCACAATCAACACAAAAACAATCAACTTCAACTGTTCACTTTACTGGACAATTCTGGTCATCGTCTGGCAAGTTCAAAATTTCCAATGGTCACGTGGTTTATGGAGAGGCGAAATAATTCCAGGAAGTGCTTTGTGGGCAATTTGAATGGATATAAAGATATATTACTTTAATTTTTGGTAATTAGTAATCAATAAATGCACCGATTTACACTTATAATATCTTTTATATGGTACTTTTAGTATTTGCGGCTAACTTCCAGGAACTATTTTGAAGCTCCACGATCCGCCATTTGTGTGAAAAAAACTATCCATTGGAGTGAACGGAGATGACACGATTCTCTACATCTCATGTATGATGATAATCTCAGTCAAAACAGCCCACTAGAAACACAATGCCCGGCCAGGGCATAACTTGCGCAGAAGCATATTCAAATCCCCTGGAACAACCATTAATTGTGGACGCCTGGACACTTTCATGGCAATTTACATCTATACACATTTTTATTATTTAGTTAGTGTAATTAAATGTTTTCTACACACTCTTTATGCCACTGGTGGGCAGGATGGTCTAGTGTTGACCTGGTGTTGATTTATGGCGGGCGATATATCGATATTTAAAAGAGATATAAAATTAGACAATATTGTTTATATCGATATAGTTATCGGTAGCCAGCTAGTATTACAAGGTACCCTGTAATCAAACAAAGTCATTATAGCTGCAATATTCACAACCTATCTGCTGTTAATTACCATGTACAACTACAAATAAGTAGCTACAAATAAAAGAAATGCACAATTTCGGACAGGTTTTCAGTTTTTTTAACATTTAACCCACTTTATAGAGAATACGATGTATATTGTGTATCGGTTTTCAACCTAAATATATCGGGATATTATTTTTTGTCCATATCGTCCAGGCCTATGCTGACCTACTTGTAAGCATCCTTGAGCAAGATGCCTAACCCCCTACCCCTTAAAAAAAACTGCTCCCGGTGGTTGGTCACAGCTTGCATCAATCACAGCACCTTGCATCAATCACAGCAGCAATCACCATCAGTGATTTTTTTGCTGCTGCAAAATACTGTAAAGCGATTTAGATAAAAGCACTATATAAATGCAGTCCATTTACCATTTACCATGTACACTTCCTTCCATATAGCCCTACCAGCTGGACACTAAAGCATGTAATTTCTTCACATTTGCTTCCCTCTTCAGTTGGCTCACAATCAGAGTTTTACGCCAGACCCCTTCCTGTTGCGGACAGTGCTAAGCCTCGCAGTGGGGCAACTTGCACCTCTATCAGCATATCTTTGCATTCCCTGGCCTTGCCACCTGTAGCCTATACCACACTGTGGACTAATGTAGGACATACAGGATGGCTACTGGCAGCCCAGAATATGTGGTGCAGATAAGTAGACAGGCAACAGTTAAAAACATGTTAATCCATCTGTACTGAACTACAATGCATTATCTGCATTATTAAAAAACCATCCTGGGCTTCCTCAATGAGACACTGGATTGTACACACTGTCTTATTTGCATGATGGCAAACACCTAGTATTAATTAGTAAGCCACATGCACAATTAGTAAACCACATGCATAATTATTTAGACCACAATACAGAACTGAAAGGTAAACTGGAAGCAAATGAACTATAACAGAAGTGCATGCTTGCTAACTGAATTAGGTATAGAATAACACACAAAATACTTGCTTTATGATTTGTTTGTGGTCTACATGTCACATCATGACACAGATACACTGAATAAAAATGTACATTTGCAAAATGGATAGTAATAATAAGAGAGAGTATAATAATTACATCCTATAGCATAGAATACACATTAAAGGCAGGGTCAGTCATTCGTGCTAACTTCGAGCTCAAATCAAAACAGCATCGCTCTGCGGTCCTCACCGCTTTGTTTATGTTTCTATTTACAGAACCAGGGCTGTGTAGAGGTATCAGATTATTTGTTCCACACGCACAGAGAATTGTAAGAGCGAAATGTGGAGATATTTGTTGAATTTGACAAAAAGTGTATTAGCTTACATTTAGCTTGCAATAGCTGACTATAACTTTAAGTCTCAAACCATATCTGCAAAAATCTAGTAACGCTACAGGAGCAGATTCCATCGCTTGCCGTCCCACTAGTGACATTGTGAGACAGCTGAAATCGGCCCACCTCAGTGGTTATCAGTTGGTCATTCTTCTGACAGCAAAAAAATAGGACATACTTTATTTCTTCCCTTATGCCATTCCACCTTGGCAAGCACTGTCACATCGCTTCAAGGAGAGGAGCATGGAGCCTTTTTTGAATGGCTTGCTATATGAGCACCTCACTTTCTTGCAACGGCATTATTGTGTGTAACACTGTTAGGCTACTGTAACAAACACGGAGTCCGGAACAAGAGTGAAATCAAAATGCAAGGGTGTTTAATTTATCAGCCAAAATATCAGAACATAGAATAAATGAGTCATTAACTGTGGCATTAGAAACATGTGTGTATTGTCAGAACTCTGGTAAAGTTGATCAGGGAATCAGAAACTGAGGGTTTACATTAACTCTTTTTTGTCATTCAGAATGAAATCATTCTGATTGAAGATTTCGGGTTAACCACTTGCATGGGATGTGATCTGATGTGGACTAGTGTTTACATGCACCATCGCAAAAAAAAAGGGTCCATGTAAAGGCAGCTAATGTGCAGTAATACATAAAAAACAAACTGATAATGGCCATGTCTATATAAATGGCACCACGGTCAAGGTCAAAGATAATGGCCATGTCTATATGAATGGCCATGGTGCCATTCATATAGACATGGCCATTATCTTTCATTATATATTGTGAAAACACACAGGGCAAAATCCTTAAATTGTGTCCCAGTTTGTTTGTTATGTATTACTGCACATTAGCTGTGTTAACATGGACCCTATTATTCAGATTGGAATTGTCATTTTGGTCAATGGTCATTTGGACTAATTTGAAATAATGTTCTGATTTACAACAGCATGAGACTGGAGCATTGAGAATATGTTATCATATGAAAGTCTATAAACAGATAACTTTTAAGGAGACAGATTGTCGCACTTTTGCTGAGTTAATACAATAATTTATGTATATCATAAATGCTGTACATTTTGTCAATTGTAAAGTTTATTTTCTTTCTTCAACTTAAGTAGATATTCCTATATTTATTAACTTTTTTATTCATTCACATTTCTTTGTTATTTTATTTCCTGACTTTTGTGATTGCATTGTTCTCCACTGGTTGTTGAGTGGTGCCACTCTGGGAAGGCTGATTCTAGTTTGTTTTGTTATGTTTTGTTTTGTTTTGGGGAGTGACAGCTAGGGCACCAGAGAGAGAGATGAGAAAATAAATCACCGTATCCTCCATGAGTAAAAATAAGATGGAGGGTGGGGGAGGAAGGAGGGGGGATGGGGGCTGTGTGAGCCATCTTGGACTGAGTGCTAGAACCCCCCTATGGAGCACCTTATCTGTGAGGCCGTCCAGTCATACCAATTAACATTCCAGTACGGTTTTTCACTCGCCTGAGAATAGAAGCTTCCTCTGCCTTCCTGCCTCATATACAGATAGGAATGGGGACGCCACACACACACACAAACAGAAAGGTACACACGCGTTAGCAAAATGCTCTCTCTCAAACTCACACACACACACACACACACACTCTTACCAAATACATTCACAACAAAGATATAGGATTGAAATTAGGGAATGACAGCTGAATACTGTAATATACATCTCCCCCCTACCCACCCCCGCAGACAGACACACAGACACACACACACACATTGCTGACTCGTATACAAGCACACAGAAACACTGTATGATGAAAGCCACTCTACAAATGAGAAGCATGTTCAGCTGGTTTCCTCAGGTTTCAAGTACAAATGAGGTTGGTAAAGGTTAGCCTACCCTTGTCTGAAGCCTACACGAACTGAGTACAGTAGATTTCAAGCTTCAGCGTGTGTCTCTTCTAGGAAGCAAAGAATGGTGTATAAAGAAAAATAGATGAAGTTGAGGTGGTAAAATTATTGTTTAAAAGAGGCTTCTAGCAGCTGTGTTCTGCAATGGCCTAAATCTGATTTTATTGTTAATAAAATAAGAATAAAATTAATAGAGAATACCTACTGATAAACCAATATCACAATATATTTAGGCATTGAGCACAGCTACAATTACAAGGAATTACTAATGTGTGGGAATATTGAATGTGGTCAGGTTTAGAGCTGTCCCGAATACCATTTCACAGGTTTCGAATACTTGATGGTATTTTTGAATAGTCGTTCTCAAAAACATCATTAAATGCACAACTATAATTATTGTTTCATAACCTGTTAAAAATCAAAGCGAGCAGCTGGACCGCTTGCAGGTTTTCAATACATAACTGAACAACAGCAAGTAATTAGCACTTTTAACTTTGAGTCACCTACTCAGCTATGAAGACTCATATTATCCACCAGACCACCAATAACAGTATGCATAGTCCACAATAATCAAAAACGATCTTGTTACATTGGCAAGGGTCTAGACAACCCAGTTAAATATTTTGTCCAAAACACATTACATTAATAAATACTGCACGGCCGGCTGTTGTATTCATTTTATATTAGCTGGCAGAGGTAATCTTCCATTCCTAGCTTCAGTGAGCACACATGTAAACATAGCCATGCTCTCAAAATGGACACTGTGATTGACATATCAAGTGACCCAATCAGAGCTGTCCAATAGCATATTAGTCAATAAGAATGAATAGCCCCGATCTCTTCTTACAGACAGAGCCAATTGCAATCAATTGTCTTGATGACACAGTGTAGGGCAGGCAATTACATTTAACATGATGGTTTAAATGGAGACATTAGGGATTAATGGGAATACATGCATGCATAATGTGAAACAAATGAATACACAAATCCCAATATTTAAAAACGAATACATACCCAACGTACGAATGCCCGAATAATATAGTATTTGGGGCCAGCCCTAGTCAGGTTGTACCTTTTTGATTCCATTCCCATACAAGCAATTAAAATATTAGCATAGCTATGTTATCATAAAATATCCAGTCAAGTTTTTGAAGAGAATGCAAGTAGAATTATCCCCAATGCAGAGGACAAAGTGTTGTCGTTAATACGGATGCTAATAAATTCCCAATTTCGCTCGGTTGGCACTCTCTAATGAAGCATTTTTTCAGTGCTCTCAATGCATTATTTTCTTTTTGTTTGATTACTGACGGAATGCGTTAGGGCATTGCAAATGAGGGAATTGAAAATGAATTAGTGTCTCAAAAGACCTTGACTCTTTCCTAAGACCCTTAATGAACTGATTTGGCTTAGGAACACTGAATACATACATTGTTTGCCTTTAATATGTTGCATTCTAGTGCAGTGTTCAACCATGTCTAATCACAGTAGGCTAAAACACTATGCACCTGCTAACTTGACTCACTCAAGGTTAAACTACCATTTTGCTTAAACACTTCTACTATCTGGGGCCCCCTCAGTGTTTGTACTAGGGTCAATGACGAATAAGGTTTTTAAAAGTGAAAAATAAAATAATGGAGATATCATTTATTTTGAAACCATTTTTTGTTTTACTAAGTGTTAACAATAATAGTATGTGGTTTGTACAAAAAAAATATTACTGCTTTTGATATTTTTAACAAGATTTACAGAATCTGTCACCAAATAAGTCACTCGGTTTAACTATGAATATATTTTAAATAAGTAATTTTCAGATATTTACTAATTAACAAACTTGATTTTACATTGATGTTGAGATAGTATGGAGTATGTAACACAAGATAAATAGAAAATTA
>JAODTR010015396.1:0-10633 GCA_025399935.1 Amblyopsis rosae
GACTCCAACCCAGGCGTTTGGTGGGACTCTAACCCACCGGGACTCCAACCCAGGCGTTTGGTGGGACTCTAACCCACCGGGACTCCAACCCAGATATTCCCAAATTATATAAATCTATAAAAGACATGTACTGATAACTAAACTGCTACTGGGATATGCACTTCCTCCACCAGACTAGCATGGTGCTGATGTTCTGACATAGCAACCAAAAGGATAAGGTTTTAATTTACCTTTTTCTCATCTGAGATAGATATATATATATATATATATATATATATATATATGACCACAAGAACGAGGGGTACGAGCGGCCAAAATTGACTTCCTCAGGACGGTGGCTGGCCGCGCGACCCGACTCTGGATAAGCGGATGAAGATGGATGGATGGAAGGACGGTGGCTAGCATCTCCCTTAGAGATAGGGTGAGAAGCCAAGTCATCCGTGAAGAACTTGGAGTACAGCCGATGCTACTTTGCGTGGTAAGGAAAGAAGCAAGTTGAGGTGGTACGGGCATCTGGTAAGGATGCCCCCTGGGCGCCTTCCCAGGAAGGTGTTCCAGGCACGTCCAGCTGGGAGGAGGCCTCGGGGAAGACCCAGGACTAGATGGAGAGATTATATCTCCACACTGGCCTGGGAACGCCTTGGGAACGCCCAGTCAGAGCTGGTTAATGTGGCTCGAGAAAGGGAGGTTTGTGGCCCTCTGCTTGAGCCGTTGCCACCGCGACCCGACCACGGATAAGCGGTTGAAGATGGATGGATGTAGCCAATTCAATGTCACAAGGTCTATACCACAGACCAAAATGATTTCCCCTTCTCCGCCATTTTGAAAAGTTGACGCACCCCCCCCAAACTCGGGAACTTGTGTATCAAAACCATCTCAGTTTCCCCACAGAAAATTAGGTTGGAAACTTGTATTTACCATAATTCCAATATGTTGTGAGGGCAGCATAATACTATCAGCAATTAAATAGCATTCACACCATTGAGATTGAGGTAAATTGATTTTATTTCAGTCCATGCATAGATTTACTTGCATACGTCAGACTCCATAGCAGAATGCTATTAGTGACATGCCCACTATTGATACAAGCGGTGTTCACCACTTTGTTTATGTTCCTATTTACGGAGCCAGGGCTGTGTAGAAGCATCTGATTGTTTTTTCAACACGCACAGAGAAGGGTAAGCTAGCGAAATGCGAGGGGACGTTTGGTGAATTTGACAAAAAGTGTCTCAGCTTACATTTATCTTACAATAGCTGACTGTACCTTTAAGAGACAATAAGCTTTCAATTTCTGCTTCCATCTTTGTTATTATTCAAATATCTTTGTAGTGTGTGTATTTTACCTGTCCCCCACTGCCCTCTGTTCGAAACTGGTACTGGACATTGTGGTCTCCAAAAGCAGCCTGTTGCACACTGGCAATAGTGACTGCTGCCTGTTCCTCCGCCCCCACAGCCTCTCCTGCAAACAACAAACGCGCACCGTGTTTAGAGGCACTAGTGAACGGTGTAACTGCACCCTAAAATGTGACGTTTGAGCTGTAAACTAAATAATAGGACTGCACTGTGATGAGCCACATAAATGCTGGAGTTAATATTGACAACGTCTGTATTTCATGGGCTGTAAACTTGCCCTGGACTTGACTGGTTTCCAACAGGACTCCATGTCTGCTCATGTGTCATCAAATTCAAAGGTTAATGTTAAATGATCCATTACCCCCCCTCAGCTCACTGACTAAGTTTTAACATTTTTCAAAGTTTTGTAATGGGTGGAGTCAGGCTCAGAGCTGGGGTGCAGTTACACTTTAATACAGAATGATAGTTATAAAACACAGTTCAGGCTAAGAGATGCTGTGGTTGTTAAGAGTCCTACCTTCTTGTAACTGGACAACCTCTTCCGTTTCCTGTTTATCGTGACTGAGAATAAGAAGATAAACAAATCAGATGTATGCATGTAAATGAAATTATCAGGTTTCTTTCAAATTACAAAACTGGGTTTGGCCACCACCTTGCGGTGCAATAAAGAATTACCCCCGTTCAATGACAAAAGTAAGCAGCATATTTTTAATGACTACATTTAACCATTTGCAAATTTAACGTGTAAAAACCCCACCTCATTAAGAATCACAAACCAGTTAATTTGTTAGATTACAGCTGCTTAGTTAAATATGGAAATAATTCAACTTTATCATTTGCTCAGTAACGCCCACCTTTTGAAATTCAAAACACATATTAATCACACATTTTCCCCGAATAATGCGTTAATACAATTTGAGGGTACAATTTTCTACTTTGTTTTTTAATGATAGAAAAGAGTTAAAAAAAGCTAATAAAGTTTTGCCTTTTTGTGTGTGAACAATATAGTGCAATAGGCGCCCTATAACAACTCCGCAAACAGCGTCCGCTTCTGACACTAGTCTCAAAAATAATATTCGATTACACTGAATGTCAATGGCTGCACAGTGTCGCAAGAACACACGTCTCATTCAGTCAGTCACACGAACACTACTGCCAAGAAAAAGTTGTAGGGTGCAATCGTGTTTATAGTTCATATGTTAACATTTCATTGCGTTGTACGGGGAAAATGGAGACTTTCAGGCTAGGCCGGGGAAGCCATTGCGCGCTGTGAACGTAGGAAGCAACATCTTACCTCGCTGAGCTGTCCAAACTCTGTTCAAGCATATCCATGAAGGTTGCCGTTAAAATGTGATATTCAACGACACTGATATACGGGTATGGAAGAACTGATCACGGGGACAAACACACGGGTCATGTGAGAAAGACAGTCCAGGACACGTGAGGTATCGACCGGGCAAGACGTTAAAATGGAGTCCGCTGCAGATAGAGGAGACGTGCTCCACTGCGCTCCGACGACCTTGTACAAAACCCAGTGGTTATTATTAATAGTTTGATATAGGCGCTATCGCGTTGGCGCTTGTTGCTTTTGTTCAATCTGACGACATGTGATATAATTACATTGGCAGATCGACGAATATTATAACGACGCCGTTAGTCTCTTTTATCGTTTTCCCCTCGGTTTCCTCGTTGTTCTCCAATGGCACAGCTGCTGCTAACGGCGCCAGGCTGCTTGGCGTTGCGCGTTACAAGACGTGGAGTGGAGCATGTTGTTATATTACTTTAAATTGTTATCTTGTGTGAAATCGCCACTTTGAATTGTTGAAGAACCCGCTTGGTTGTTGAAATTGTTTGTAGGTTCGTCGTTGCAAATGCGTATGTTAGCGTAGCCTATTGGTGTTATTTTTATTAATATTAAAAACACACATATCCAACACTTTGTCTTTTTAATGGATGAATGAAATGCTCGCTAATATAACAGTTTAGTAGTCTTCATTTGGGGATGTACAATGATTTTGACAAGCATTTCGTCGTTCAGTGACCGTATATCCCTGAAGTTTTCTGCCCAGGTGACCAAGGAGATCCAATCCGGGTTTTCCCACAAACCACATGACAAATGCGTCTCTGCCTTGCAGTGTAACATTGTATCAAACACACATGGACGTAGCGCACATCATGTATTTGTATGACAAGGCAGCCAACCAACGTTACGTGGCTTATTCAGTTATGTTTTGTTAAATGTAAATGTATATCAAGCTTTCCATCGTAAATAACTATAATCTTAACACGGAAGCAATAAGCATCCGTGGCACGTAATGTTTCCGCTACCTCTTTTGTGAAAATCCAATGTATTACGTGTATGCTAAGTTAATACATCGAAAAAATACCCTAATAGTAGCCCTAAATATACGACGCTAATATAAGATAAGAAATTACACTCTCTCGTTTATTTCGAGTTAAGACATTGTTGCACTATGAGTGACTGACTACTGAGTCACCGACCGTTCCGCACCAATCTCTGCTATTACTGGAGCAACACATCACTGAAACTCTGTATACATATAAGAATGTGTGTAAAGCGAAAAATAAACTGTACATGTGTACAACACTTAATTAATTACTAAGGACTTTTGAAAAAACATTGACGTAATTTGAAAACATAATATTCAAAGCTAAAAGTAGGCTACTTTATATTAATCAATCAATCTAATTATTGCAAATGCTGACTTATGTTATGTAAGCCTACATGACTGAGATGCAACAAAGACGATCACAGACAATACACAAACTCTTTGATGATAAAAATAAAAAACAGAAAACACTCAGCGACCTAAATGTATCTCATCGACCACACATTGTGACGTGAGGCCAACTGTAAAGATCATATGACGTTTCTGGAGCACCCAGGACTATTCACTCACTGTGTGGGGAGTAAGTAAGTAATGTTTATTAACTCTATAGCACCTGTCACAAGAAGGGGTCACAATGTGCTTTAAAGTAACATTAATAAAAACACCAACTGCATGCTCACTTAAAATGTACAAAATACAATACAAATAAAAAGACACATTATAGTATAAGGCGAATGAAAAGCTTGTCTATGAATATGTGTATTAAGGTGTTTTTATGTGTCCACAGTATCCATAGCTCTTAAGGCTAAATGGAGAGTGTTCCACTGTGCCCAAAGCATGGTCCCTCTTGTTTTAAAACTGGCTCTTGGGACAGTTAATAGGCCTTGGCCTGAAGACCTCAGAGACCAACCAGAGATGAAGGAGAGAGACCGGGCCTCAAATAGACAGAGAGATAGAGAGATAGGCTGGGCCTCAAATAGACAGAGAGATAGAGAGAGAGATAGGCTGGGCCTTAAATAGATAGATAGATAGATAGATAGATAGATAGATAGATAGATAGATAGATAGGCTGGGCCTCAAATAGACAGAGAGATAGATAGAGATAGAATATTAGAGAGAGATAAACCTGGCCTCAGAGAGACAGGAAGGGCATGAGGGAGGAGAGGAGAGGGGAGGAGAGGAGAGGGGAGGAGGGAGGGAGGGAGAAGTTAACTGAATAGCCCTGCCGCCAGCCAACGCCAAACTCTCCTCCCATCTCATTCTTTCCTATATGGGCACTCAATTCATTCTTAGTCAGTGCAGTCAGGACTAAGGAAGGTGTCTGAGCAGGACGGACAGAAGGACAGAGTTTATACGGACGGCTGGTGATATCAAAAGACAGGACATCTAAAAATCCACTCACTAAAACTAAGGTAACGCTTCATTCACACGCATAATATAACCAACTTGTGTAAATAGAGAGTTGATGCCTTCTTGGGTGGGGTTGGTGGCCCCACCCAGGTCCTATGGTCATTAACGCCATTCATGTCTGTGTTCTGAAGCAGTTTTTTGCTCCTGTGGCTGAAAATGCAGCATTTAATTTAACCGGTGGATTGATTTCCACTCACAGAAAATATGTTGAAAAAATATGTTTAAAGTTATGTTTAAAAAAGATGTTTAAAGTTATACTATATTTGTGCCGCTGTAACATGTTGCCAAATCTGTTTCCGCAAAACCATTTGTCATTGCTAATTGCATATTCGTTAAAGGAAAATAATAAAAAAATCGATTAAAATGTCTTATTAGCCTAATGTGTGTTAACATACAGTTTAATAAGTACTGCATGCCTTGCAAAATCCCTCTGCCCTGAAGATGCCACCAACCCACGACCGTTGACTCGTAGCATCACATGTTTGTACAGCCACACCACCAGCACCCCTCTGCACTTTAGATTTCATTAACTAATAGTCCCGTCTTTGTTTCAGCTCTAATCGGCGCCATGGCAACCCCGAGTCAGAAAGGCACCCCTCGAGGCCAAAACAGCCCGCTCTCCCCCAACCGCATCACGAGGCTCCAGGAGAAAGATGACCTGTGCAACCTCAACGACCGCCTCGCCGTCTACATCGAGAAGGTGCGGTCGCTGGAATCCGAGAACGCCGGCCTGCGTATACGCATCACCGAGTCGGAGACGGAGGTCAGCCGCGAGCTGACCGGCCTGAAGGCGGCCTACGAGACCGAGCTGGCCGACGCCCGGCAGACCCTGGACTCGGTGGCAAAGGAGCGTGCACGCCTCCAACTGGAGCTGGCCAAGGTGCGAGAAGACTATAAGGAACTCAAAGCAAGGTAGGTTTCAGCATAGAAGGAATCCAGTGCTGAATGGGTCTTCAGCATTGCCTTCTGAATCTCCATGCCTCCTTGGCAAAGCAGACACAATTAATTCAAACAGCCTGTAAGATTTGTTATGTAACCATGCATAAAAGGCTTATATAGCCCAAAGTATAATTATGCCCTATTATGCTATCTCCAAACAAAATAAACTCTCAGTTATACAGATGTCTACAAACCGTGTCACTCTAGCCAAATGGTTATCTGGAGTCCTTTGAAGTACTTTTTATTTTTTGCCGACAATATGGATCGATTGTGCGACTTGTGCCTTAATGAACGTGTGACTGTTCTAGAATCATCCTTCACGGAGTGCCAGCGTAGCGTAGCCTCACACAGCCTGCAAGGAGTGCCCTAGCCCTTCTGCACTTTGCCATTCAGCCACTGTCCCACCTTCTCCATGCCGTGCCGTTACATTCAGCGGCCGATGACTAACCCTTTCCCATTTCTCCTCCCCCAGCAGAGTAGCCATTATGCGTACGCTACGTGGCAGTGGGAATCCACACTCTCTCAAGTCTCTCGTCGCCATTATTTCTTTCCATAAATATTGAAACGATAGTAGCTGTGTTTGGCAAAGCCAGGCCGTTGCCATGGCAGCATCTGGGCCAAACACAGAGGCTTGTGGCTTGTGGCTAGCAGACACGTCACAGTGGATGTGGATAATTGTAACCTATGAGTCATGATGTATTGTACAGGGCTGGAAACTCAGAGGCCTCTCCTCTCTTTCTCTGCCTTGTCAGCTTTCATCTCAGTCCCTAAAATAGCCCACAGATTTATTTAATTAGCAATCCCCTCTGAGTATTAACTAAAATATGCAAAGGTAGATCAAAATATATATTTGTCTTAAAGGTTAACATAGGGTGTAATGTATTGGACCTCTAAATAAAAACACCTTGGATTGAAGACACACTTAAATGGTAAATGGAGTGCATTTATATAGCGCTTATCTAACCTTCCGGCCACTCAAATCGCTGTACAGTATATTGTCTCTCTCACACACATTCATACACCGATGGTGGCATCAGTTTGGGTTAGGTGCCTTGCTCAAGGACACCTCAGCACACGGTGAGGAGGTAACGGGGTTCAAACTAGCGACTTCTCTATCACCTTTCGGCCGGCTCTATGCTTAAGGCCCATTTATGCTTCTACGTCAAAGCTACGGCGTCACCTATGGATACGGCGTAACCGACGCGTCAGGCTACCGCGTAACTATGGCGTAGGCTGATGCGTCCGTCCGTCCATCTATTCGACGCAGCAGTCTTGTGGATGCAAGTTCATATGCCAGAGTAGTGCTTTGGAATTGTTTATAACAACGCCATAGCCTTCATGCATGCACAGACTGTCTCCCTGTGACAGTCCTGGTATAAATATTTGATTAGCTGGAAAGAAACTTTTTTATATGTCTTGCTTGAGCATTATTAAGCAAGACTAGCCTACGACTGCACATGATAGGATGGGGATTTTCGGTTTCGGGGGACGGGGATATATGTTGGTTTAGGGAAGAGATGCGCTGGAAGAAATATTTTACATCTGCCGTGTGTCACCTGTCCAGGAATGCAAAGAAAGAATCTGAGTTGGCAGCAGCTCTGCTGAGGCTCAAGGACCTGGAGGCCCTGCTGAACTCCAAGGACGCGTCTCTCACCACGGCCCTGGGGGAGAAGCGCAACCTGGAGGCCGAAGTCAGGGACCTGAAGGCCCAGGTTGCCAAGGTAACAGCAAAGTCCTTATTCTGCCAGTCTGGCCACTCGGCAGCCATCTTGGTAACGCCTATTTCATGCTAGCAAGCTCCTCAGGCCCCTATCTAAATGAATAGAGAGAGAGAGCCTGTACTTTCAGTGGACACCAGGACATAAAAACTGTATATACAGAATGTACGCATATAACGTTTGGTGACTTTTGCCTCAAAATAAGGTTTAAAAATCTTTCTTTCCCACAAGTTACATTACATATGGGCATCTCTGCACTTGTGGCTGTGCAACCGCATGATTGGCTTAAAAGGTTTTGCCAACATAAAGCAGCCGATTGGCTTTTTGGCGCAAGGGGCAGGTTCTGTGTGTACAACTGCCATTTTTGGCCCTACGGACCTCTGCCATAGATTTCTATTCAGAATGTCTCTGGGTAAACCCAGCTTGTGTGCTCAGTGGAAACACATCTGGATGCAATTCCCTTTTATGCAGCTTGCTGGAAACATCAGCTTTGTTTATGTATAGACTAGAGGTCTATACATAAGGGGATTGGCCAAGGGGCCAAACACCCCTTGGCTGACAGAAACACAGGGCAGGGACCCCCTATCACATAGGGCATAACATTTTAGTTGCCGGGCAATGTGTAGGGTGGCATATAGTGCCATGTATAAAAGTAGGCCACTAACAAAGCCATTAAAATAATTGACATATTTATATATTTATGGGATAGGTTGTACTTATGTTAATGCTTATTTTGGGATCAAATAATTTGGAGGACCCCTGAGTACCTCCTAGGACCCCCTAGGGGTCCCGGAACCCCTGTTGAAGACCTCTGCTTTAGACAGTTCTACTGCATAATACCATATTTCTGTGACATGATAAGAGGGAGATGTTTATTGCATGGATGTTATTGTTATGTTCAACAGCATCCTGTTGCTATGCTCTACATCTTGCCGGAGGATGATTCATCAGAATGGATTCTGGCCTATAACTCCAAGCTATTTATAATAATGGGGCAAATTATTATATTTTCTACTGATGAGATATGAAAATACACCTCCCATACAGTTGTCATGAATGGGGAAACTATAGCTATAGAGACCAAAACCGGTTTTGTACCAGAATGTAAGCAAGTACATTTCTGCTGTTAATTTTGACATTTTAACATGGGGGTCTGATTCGCCACTCGAGGAACTGCATAGTTTGCCACTCTGATTCTTTTATTTTTTGCATCAAAGGATGCCACTTGATATAAAAGTGCACTAGGCAACTTCTGAAAGAAAAAAAAAACAAAAAAAAAAAACTTATATTATGCACTTAATATACAGAGCCACATGAAGGGTAAAGGGGCTTTTTATTGTCACATACACATAAATGTAGCAAAATCCATTTAACCCATCCCTCAAGGGAGCAGTGGGCAGCCCGGAGACCAACTCCTGGTTGGAGTCAGTGTCACTGGTCATATGACACTGACTGGAGGGTGAATCCCGACGTGTTTTTAATTGTGGGGAAACCGAATCACCCAATGCAAACCCACGCAGACACAATAGAACAAACATACTCCACACAAAGGCCGGGACGACCAGGGTTCGAACCCTTGCTGTGAGGCCACAGTGCTATCCACTGGGCAACGTGTTGCCCCTAATTAGCAGTGTCTAATGATAATTTAAGGAAGGACAATATATTGCCTATGGCACCTTTAAATCCCAATGTGTGCGTCAGATAGCCGAGCCTGTAGCAAAGAGCTACAGACCGACCTCTCCTCACCTATGTGCCGCATACCTCTGCTCCATGCTGCATTCTTTTGTAGACTGTTGTGACATTATCAGCTAATCGTGACCTTTCATTGGCTCCCCTGTAGCTGGAGGCCAGCTTGAGTGACGCCAGGAAACAGCTTCAGGACGAGATGCTGCGGAGGGTGGACGGAGAGAATCGCATCCAGACGCTCAAGGAAGAGCTGGAGTTCCAGAAGAGTCTCTACGCAGAGGTCAGGCTTCCCCCTCGGCCATCTTGGGCAGTGGTTGCCAACCAGACGTCTCTCCCTGCTCCAACACACCTGGTTCAAATGAATGGCTCGTTTGAAGGCTTCTAACGAGACATTCATTTGAATCAGGTGTGTTGGAGCATCAAGTGCGGTCAAATCAAGGCTCGCTATAGGACAGGGGTCTCAACATCCGACCCTGTACGGCCGCTGTCCTGTATGTTTTAGATGTCTCCCTGTTCCAACACACCTGATTCACATGAATGGGTCATTATCATTATCAGGCTTCTGCAGAGCTGGATGACGAGCCATTCATTTGTGTCAGGTGTGTTGGAGCAGGGAAACGTCTAAAACATGCAGGACAGTGGGCCAGGGTTGGGAAACACTGATCTAGAGCAGTGGTTCCCAAAGTGGCGGTCGGTATGGGGGTGGGGGTCACAAGATGATTTTCAGAAATCAAATGCCATTTTATTATTAGTATTTTCTTGAAAAACAATTGTGGGGGTACTTTAGCTTGAAAAAAACATATATTTACACTGTATATTTACACTGTACATCTGAAAATTTCGTATATAAATAGTTTGCGACCAACGTCGTTTTTGGGGGTCGTAGGTGAAACCCAATGAATGACATCACACTACCTCTGCGTTGTGTGTTGTAATCAGAGCCCATCTGTTCTTTGTTTGCATAGCTGGCCACCCATGCATGTTAGTGTGTGTGTGCGTGCGTGTGCGTGTGCAATTTGTTTTGTTCTGAGATGCTGATGAGCTTAGTGTGACACCTAGTGACAGAAAGTAAGCACCACTTAAAACCAATGAATGGCACTGCATCAATAAGCAGCAGCTACAGTGAGCCAATGAGCTTCCTGATGATCCTCTAAACAGGAGCCACTGTACCAATAA
>JAODTR010015396.1:10733-26575 GCA_025399935.1 Amblyopsis rosae
GCACCATCTGAATAGAACCAGTGAGCCAATGAGCTTCCTGGTGATCCTCTAAACAGGAGCTACTGTACCAATAAGCACCATCTGAATAGAACCAGTGAGCCAATGAGCTTCCTGGTGATCCTCTAAACAGGAGCTACTGTACCAATAAGCAGCAGCTGAATAGAACCAGTGAGCCAATGAGCTTCCTGGTGATCCTCTAAACAGGAGCTGAGGGAGACAAAGCGTCGTCATGAGTCGCGGATGGTGGAGATGGACAGCGGCCACCAGCAGGAGTTTGAGAACAAGCTGTCTGAGGCCCTGACGGAGATGCGAGCCCAGCATGACCTGCAGATTAAAATGTACAAGGAGGAGATTGAGAAGACCTACAACTCCAAGGTAACCTTGGTAACAGCAGGGTTAGTCATTCTTGAGAACGCTTGCTGTTAATATTGAAACGAATTACAAAGCCAAAAGCAGTGGTTTTGTTAGCAGTGCCACTTTGTTTAAGTTCCTCAGACCTGTTTATAAATACCAGATTATTTTTTCATCATGCGCAGAGAATGTTAGAATAGAGAAATGCAACCAGATATTTGGTGGATTTGACAAAAGGTGTATTATCTTACAATTATCTTACAATAGCGGACTACACCTTTAACAGCAGGCAAACAGATGTGCTTTGTGTTTACGTTTACAACATTTAGCATAGGCCTTTTATCCAATGCGACATTCAACACATGTATCAATAGTGCACCTTGTAGCATTGAAGGGAGTGTTGTTTCTGTTGACGTAGGTTACTATAATGTTTACCTCCCTGGCACGTCAGTTAGCCAGAGAGATGCCGCGTACCTTTTCAGTCAAACACACACAGCCAGGGGTCGGTTAGAATTGACTAACTGAGACCGGGAGACATTTCCCCCTCCTTCCAGATGAATGTCTCCCACTCGCTTCCTGAATCTCTCCACATGTCCTCTCCAGTACAGAAAACAGCTTTCGTATAAAACCCTGTCGTGTCCTCATGCGCTGCTCAGTTGGAGAACGCCCGTCAGACTGCGGACAGGAGCAGCCATCTGGTGGGGGCGACCCACGAGGAGCTCCAGCAGACCCGGACCCGCTTGGAGTCCATGTCCTCCCAGCTCAGCCAGCTGCAGAAACAGGTGCGTTGAGCCCCCCGGACACACGGCGCGCGATGCGCTCGTCGGACCTTCTCTAGCTTCTGCAAGAGACGCTAGTCACACCTCTTCACTAGTGACCTCCTTACTCCTCCTACTCCTTACTCCTTACTCCTGTCTCAAGTGTCTCCTTCGAATGCCCTTATCATGAGGACAGAAAATCCTTTCTACTCTTACGCGTTAAGCACCTCATTATTTAATGTTGTCATAATGACAAGATGCTGTAATTGTTCTAATAGAGTATTATTTGCTTACTATTGCTGGTGTGTGACCTGCCCAACTCTTAACAAATGTACCACACGTAAGTTGCTTCGGATGAAAGACCCAGGAGCAAACACGGAGGTCCAAAGGTTTGTCAGATGAAAGCTCAGGGGAAAGGGTGGAGCGCAGGAAGGATACATGATTAACAAGATAAACATAAAGCCGAGCAGCACTGCATCACAATAAATCTGGCGTTTAGCCTCTGTGGAGAGCTATCTCATAAAGCGGAGGGCTGATCATTTGATGATAATCAGGTGTACAGCAGCAGGTGGAACAGCCAATGCCACGTCCACTGCCAACACTCACATAGAAGCAGGGGATAGCGACAAGGTGTTTGTTTGCGGAAACTCACAGGCACGCTGCTCACACAGCCAGGCTTTGCCACAGCTAACACGGTCGGTGGCTTCTATTCAAATTAGCCAGGAGCCGAGCTGCCCATTCACCCATACAGGAGAACGGATCTGGTCAAATCTGGCAGTGTCAAGTGGTAGGACAGTAATAGTGATAAGTGGCCATACTGTAGGATTATGAGGAGTATTTTGATATTTAGCAGGGTTGCCAAAGCGTGTACCACACGGCAAATATCCCTCCTCACGCTAGCATGAAGAAAAAAATAAATTCTAGTAATTTCAATACACGGCAACAATATAGAGCTGTATTGGTCGATCTTTTTCACTGTCATCAATTTGTACGTCAGCTTTTAAAGTCGGTAACTCTGTATTTTAGAGTTGGACTTTAATGCACGAATAACACCTGGGCAGACGTCACTTCTGCTCATCCAAACTGCCGTGATTGAACCCAAGTTAGTAACTGACCGTACGGCCAGCGTGGATGCTACTCATAGGGGCGTCTGTTTACACCAGTGTTTCCCAACTCCGGTTCTGGAGGGCCGCTGCCTTGCATGATGTAGGTGTCTCCCTGCTCCAGCACACCTGATGTAGGTGTCTCCCTGCTCCAGCACACCTGATTCAAATGAATGGGTGGTCAGAATCCTGATAACGAGCCATTCATTGTCAAAGCCAGTTTCAGCTGTACCAAACCGATGGTGGTGTGATTCGCAAAACACTTTGTTTACTCCAGCTGGCAGCCAGCGAGGCCCGCGCGAGGGAGCTGGAGGAGGCCCTGTCTCGAGAGCGCGATACCGCACGCCGCCTGCTGGGGGCCAAGGAGCGGGAGATGTCTGAGATGAGGCAGAAGATGCAGCAACAGCTGGATGAGTACCAGGAGCTCCTGGACGTCAAGCTGGCCCTGGACATGGAGATATGTGCCTACCGGAAGCTCCTGGAGGGCGAGGAGCAGAGGTAATGCAGCCCTAGAGCCCTGGTATTCAGAGTGTGGCCACAAGGGGGAGCCAGAGGCGCTTCAACAGATTGAAGGGAAAAAATGCTACAAAATAACACAAGTAGCCTACATTAGTGTGAATGTTGTTATACTAACTTGCTTATAAAAGCAGAGAGCAAAGAAGATTAATATTGAATCTAATGCAATTATTATGGCCTTAATAAAATGCAGGCAATATAGTACTTTATTATTATTAGTAGTAGTAGTATTATTAGTAGTAGTATTATTAGTAGTAGTATTATTATTAGTAGTAGTAGTAGTAATATAGTAATATGTTTTTAACATCTTGCAAAAGTGGGCCCCAGCCCAGAAGTTACTGCTGTAATTGTCATATCCCCCCCCGCCCCACACACACACACACACACACACACACACAGGCTGCGTCTGTCCCCGAGCCCCCCGCCCGGCAAGGTGACAGGAAGTCGTGTGTCCGGTGGCTCGGCGGCGGCAGTGCACTCCCGCAGTGTCCTCTGCGGTGCCCAGAGCTCCTCGGCCAAGAAGCGCCGCCACAACGACACGGACAGCGAGGCCTCCAGCTTCACAGGGGGCGCTGTGTCTCGGACACGCATCACCCAGCAGGCCTCGGCCAGCGGGCGCGTCACGGTGGACGAGGTGGACCTGGACGGGAAGTACGTCAGGCTCAGCAACAAGGCAGATGAGGTGAGGGTTTTTTTGTGTCTTTATTTTAGCTATTAGTTATTTAGCTATTAGCTATTAACTATTAGTTATTTAGCTATTAGCTGTTAACTATGAGTTATTTAGCTATTAGCTATTAGCTGTTAACTATTAGTTATTTAGCTATTAACAATTAACTTAGTTATTTAGCTATTAACTATTAGTTATTTAACTATTAACTATTATTTATTTAGCAAGTAGCTATTAGCTACGAGCTACTAGCTAAATACATAATAGTTATATATATATAATAAGTATATATATAGCTATTATCTAATGAGCTCTTAACTTTAAACTATTAGATATTAGCTAATTAGCTAAAGATAGATTAAAAATGCTCATATTTTGCCTTCCCTGAATTCTCCCAGGATTCACAAAATAAATGAACCTGTTGGGTTATTATTTCGCTAATCCTCACATTACATCATTCCTACAGGATCAGAATTTGGGGAACTGGCAGGTGAAGCGACAGGTGGGCTCTGGTGTCCCCATCACCTTCAAGTTCCCCTCGAAGTTCACATTGAAGGCAGGCCAGCGTGCCACGGTAAGCCACTTCCACCTGTGAGCCACAACATAAACATCTCACATAGTGATGTGAACATCACTATGTGTCTGGAGCCACAGAAAATGGAGCCACAGAAAATATTGGAGCCACAGAAAATATTATACTTAGTCTATCAACATTAGACTTAAATGAGAATTTATTCACGTGGTCCCAGGACAGTGCGGGGACAGTGAAATGTTAGGGTGGTGCGGGGTCATGATTGCCCGCAAAGATATTTAAAAAATAAAGCACTTAAATGCCAATTTCTGGTGACTTGAAAACATATAAATACTAAATATTAGCCTATGCCCAACTACTTACTATGCCCCACTCACAATTTTGAACGGACTAGATCCATTTGGATGCTAGTGAAATAGAGGACAGGCTGTCAATATAAAATATAATTTGAGATTATATTTGGGGGGACAAAATCTAGATTAAATTCTATATTATGTTTGTCAAAGCCACAAGGAGCCACTGTAGAGGGGCTGAAGGGCCGCAGGTAGCAGACCCCTGTACCAGGCGAAATCACTTTCATTAAGATTATAAGATAATAGACATTTTGTCCAAATCATCAAATCCACCTCGCAGACCCACTATCTCATCGTCCTCTGTGCATGCTGTGGGAAAAAAAAGATGATTATCAGGGACTACTACAAAGACCTGGCTCTGTAAATTCGACCCTAAACAAAGTGGTGCAGATAAATAACAATATCCTAGCCGTTGCAATGTTTCCAATGTGTGGGGCAGAGCTTGAGCTTCTGAGAGAGTGGAGAATAGAGAAAGGTGTTTTTTAGTTTTTCTTTTGTTCAAATATAGCCGGTGGCAAGCATTGGGAATCATTTCACTCAAAACTCATCAGCAGTGCTATACCTTTAAAAACAACTTATGTGCAGTGAAGGTCTAGCAAGAGACACATGCCTCTTGTGGGGAAGGGAATAGTGGAAAAATAAAAATAAATAAAATAGATAAAATTAATAATAATAATAACTGTGACGGACAGAGTTGTAAATTAGTCCTTCTTCATGGCGGTCACAGATCTGGGCCTCTTCTGCTGGCGGAAGCCACAGTCCTCCCACTGACCTTGTGTGGAAGACCCAAGCCTCCTGGGGCACCGGGGACCAGTTCCAGACCACCCTCCTCAATGTCAACGGAGAGGTGCAGTACCGTAACGTCTCACATGAAATACAAACATTCATATGGCTGTACAGCAACATGGGAAAGTCTGTGTGATATTACTAATATCATGTTGCTGCCAGTGGTGTTTGGAATACAAACACATCCCTTTATAAACACACAGTCTCATCATGTTGTCTGGGGAAGTGGCAATTGGATTCCCACAGGATTTCCCACTGGAATCCAGTAACATAACATATCATTTTATGGTGTTGCTGTTTTTTTAAATGTCGTAAATGTTGTTAATTGTGCTGCTGCCTGTCTTGGCCAGCAGCTCTTGGTAAAATAGATTTTTTATTCTCAATGACTTATCCTGGTTAAAGGTTATAACAAATTGTAACCTAGTCTATAGACCTGTAATCCTACCGCAGTATCAAGAGGGCAAACCTTTTTGGCGCAGGCTTTCGTTCTCTGGTGCAGCTATTTAGCACTGTACCGTGTGACAGAGAAATCCTTTCCGTTCATTCAGGAAATGGCAATGAGGAAGGTCACTCGCACACAGTTTGATGAAGATGACGATGATATGGTGAGTAAAACACATGTGACATAACTTGCATGATCTCTTTTATTCAAAACTGTTTTCAGACTTGGTTTGATGAATACATGTGCTCAGGGGATCCACTCTGCTTGTGGGATTTCTGGAAGAGCATGGAATTTAGACACGCCTATTCCACGCTGTAGGAAATAAGGGAATTTTGTGGGCGCAGACATTCAGATTTTTAGTCAGGGACATTTACTGCATTTACACTGTAGGCTTAGGCTGTGTGTCATATGTTCTTTTGATCTATGTTAATACTGTAAATATTTGCCATTAGTTTATGTTAATCGTATCCTTTTAATATTGTTATGTAGAGCCTGCTACTATGCTAGGATGCTAGTGTTTCATGTAGTTTACTGTCTTTGTGTTAATATCATGTTATCCGTATGCATGAATGTACGGACGTGAACAATGACAATCTATTGGCTAAATCTTCCACATGTAGGCTGCATGACCTCGAACAGCGATCCCCGTGTTGCTATGTGTGTGTTGTCCTGTCTTAAGTAAACATAAATGTGAACATAACCTCTCATCCCAGGTGGCCCACAGCACATGCGGGGACAGCGAGTACAACCTGCGCAGCCGGACGGTCCTGTGCGGATCGTGCGGGCTGCCGTCGGACAAATCCAGCCACTGCTCCTCCGTGAGCTCCCCGTCACGCTCCTTCCGTAGCGGTGGGATCGGCGAGGGCCTCCTCCCGCAGTCCTACGTATTCAGCGCCAGCACGCCACGCAAGGTGGGCGCTGAGTGGCGCAGAGCTGGTCTGGTGCGGCCTCAACCGCCTTCGGCTTTGGATGGTGGCATGGATGGATGCGTGGACTAAATAAAGGGGTTGTACTGCAGGAATAATGGGGTGGTGTGTGTGTGTGTGGGAGGGGTGGATTAGAATTCAGACACATAATTAAGTTATATGATATTTAAAACATGAATACAGCAGCAAACAACTATGTTCTATGTAAAGATATAATCACATCATCTGCGTGTGTGTGTGTTGTGATCTGAGCTCCTGTGTTCTTTGTTGACATAGCCGGGCCAATCTCGTGTGCGTGTGTGTGTGTGTGCGTGTGCGTGACCATGAAGCATTTGTTTTGGCCTGAGATGCTGGTGCCCTCAGTATGACATCTATAGTGGCAAAATATCATATAGATTCACTTTAAATAAAATAAGGAAATATTGAGGGTTGTGTGTGTTATACAGTGTTAAGTTTAAAAGACAATTTATCCTATTTGTAAGATCCTTACTAGAGTATGGATAGTCTGTGTATTCATTGCAGCATGTTCCATATTCAGCATGTTTCCGGGAAGCTATTGTGGGTTCATATTAGAAATGATCTCCTCAAGGATCCATTAATATCTGCAGAATATGCTGGTTACAGCATATAATACAATCTAATATAACGTTGTTTACTATGTATGTTTATTATGTCTCTTTCAGAGTGGTCTCACTGTGGATCGCTGTCCAATCATGTGAAGTTGGATCCATACTGGAACACAAATAGTGGATATTTAGATATTTTTTTGATAATTGTCTTTTTACAATGCAGCCAATAAAGGTTTATACAGTTGTTTTTTTTACTATAGGCATGCATAAATGAATCCTGGTGATTAAGACGATTAGATCAGTTTTTCTGATTAAAGCTTTTATTATTAGTTTTATTATTCTCCATTTAGCCTCAGTATTTACCTTTCTCTCTTCCAATCACTAAGCTATATCAGCACCTATATACACTGCAGTAGTGTGGTCAAAACATTTAGTTTTATTACATAGGGAAGAAACTTTTTTAGTTTTTACTAAAATAATCATAAAAGGTGTAGTCAGAGATTGTATGCTAATGTTTTTTTTTAAATCGAAATGCAGTGAATCCACTAGCTGCCTGTTCTGTGTGCTGAAAAAAATAATTCCGGTGTTTGTACACAGTAAACGGAAACACGGATAAAGTGGTGCAGACCACACCACCTATCCTTAGCAACGCATGTCCAATTTGGGGAGTGGCTCTTCTGAGGGTTTTGGGGTCCCTTGCTGAAGCTGCTGCCCCCGCGACCCGACTCCGGATAAGCGGGAGAAGATGGATGGATGGATGGAAGCTTTCCTAATGTTTCAAGAAATGTATTTTCTTATTTTTCTCATAATAAGAATGATTTATGATTATAAAATAATTTGATTATTATTTGATTTGTTTCAACCAAACATTAAACCCATTAAAAATAAAGTGCACTTTGAACTTAAATCATTTGGTAAGCTGTTATGATACATATATCTACAGATGTCTAAAATGTGTTTTGACGTTTCATCACGTCCAGCATGTTGCGATGGCTTGGGGTTCTGGTTGTAGTTTCACCAAATAACTTGTTTTGATAGTTCAAATAATATCTTCCAAACATCCCTGACTCTACCTTAAAAACTTGAAGCTGAATTATATAGATTTTTTACATTAATAAACGTTTCCTAATGTTTTCAGACGTTTCATTTATTTTTGTCTCAAAATAATAATTTCATAAAATATTGTAGCTATGGATCTTCATAATGGGATTATTTGTTTCAACCAAACTGAAAATGTATATATATCTACAGATGTCTAAAATGTGCTTTTATTAATCGCAATGGCCGCCAGGTGTCGTTAAACACCCGAGCAATCAGTCTACTGCTTTGCAGTTCTGCTTTGCACTTCTCTCTTTAGAAGGCCTATAGTCTGCTTACTGCTTTGCACTAGATCTGCAGTAGGCATAAGCAGTCTGTGGGGGTGAAGAGAGTTTATATTCCCAACAGACTTGACTTTATTGTAAGTGTTATCAAACATAAGGCAGTGATTTGAGGTTATTTACTGGCACCTACTGGATGGGAGCGGTATTGCTATGCTGCATGAATCTTTGCAGAGTGCGTGCACACAGCATGGTCTGCAGCCAGTCACGCAATTTAAATGATACATATTTTAATAACAGATTGTTTAGACATACAACACATTGCCCTGCACTTTCTTGTCGCAAACGCTACTGGAATAATGTATTACAACTTAGTCTGAGAACAACATAGAAGTTGGGAGCCTACATGTTCACACCGGTTCAACCGGTTGGAGTAGCTATGGAATCCGGTTTTAAATCCTCTTTTTTATATAAAGTACGTTTTAAAGCATAAATGTAAATGGTCTCAAAGGAAATCTGCCATTTGAAAAATTCAATAAAACTTTATTTTAAAAGACTAAATAACTGACAGTAAGTATGGCTGTGCAATTAATCACATTTGAATCGGGATATCGTTTCAATAACAATAACAAACATTTACTAAAACAATATAATATAGAAAAAAATAATAATTTTGCACATTAATGTTTTGCAAGTAAACACTTATTTTGACTTGTGTTCACAATGGCAGGCGCACACTAATTTCGCCCATTACAGGGTGAAAGTGAATATATCATATCTAATAAGTATTAAAAGAGACATTTCACAGTTAAGGTTTTTTCGGTGTTCATTTGTGGAAAGATGTGCAGTAAATGCAACATCTTTCCGAAGTCATTGAGTAAAATTTAATAATCGAGATTTCAATATTGACCAAAAATAATCAGGATTTTTTTTTCTCCAGAATCGAGCAGCCAGAAAGCCATTCGAACAATCAGACTACAAAGGCCTTAATTAAAAGCCTTTTTAATTTGAATGTTTAAATAGGCCTAACTCTTTTCTTTTTCTTTGTTTTCTTTTTCTAATCGTATTTTTTTAATGGTATTTGACAGCCGAATAATAGTTGAGAGGAAAAAGAAAGCAAAAGGGGCATTTCCCCAGGCCGGTCCCGTGTCAGGATGAGCAGCTGGTTTCACAAGGCTTCTGGTCGCGCCCCACATTGCTGAGCACTCGCTCTGGCCTGCCAGCCATGCGCTGTCCACGCGTCCTCCCTGAGCGCTGATTGGCCCGCCGCGACAAAAACAACCGTTTTCAACCACTGCCAGGCCAGATCATGCGTCGAGCCACGCTGTGCACTGCTCGCTCACATGCACAGCTGAAGTCAACAACAGCGGAGCAGAACCAGGAACGCCTCCATATAAAACCAATCGCTGCAGCTTGTGTTCTTGTTCTGCGCATTCTGGATTCGGTTTAGAAGCACGTTCTATGAACGACTAGACTTTTTTTCAATCTCCTGATCAATTTCACTCCTCAGTCGCATATCGGTCAGGTTCATGCAGATTATTTATTGTTAAGAAAGCTCCTATTGTTAAGACTTAATTGAGATTCTTTTTCGCACCCCTCCTCTCCTCCCTGCCCAAAAGTAGCCATGGTTGCTATGACAAAGAGAGTGAAAACCTTTGAGGTTATTTTCAACGATCCCACGAAAGCTTTCTACTGCAGTGGGGACAAAGTAGCCGGGAAGATCGTAGTAGAAGTATCTGACGCCACCAGAGTCTCGGCAGTGCGAGTGTTGGGAATTGGGTGCGCCAAGGTGCGATATGCCAAAGGCAAGCAACGCTGCAAGGATGAGAAGGAATACCTGAGATATGAAGAGGTGGTTCACCTTGACGACCATCCAACAGGTAAGCTTCAAATATATGTTAAGCGTAGTTAAGTTCACATTGAATGATGTAGATGCATTCTTTGCGAATATGATCATTATTTACATCCTAGTATCTCAATGTAAGAATAGTAAAGCCAGCAGCTTGGAATATGTTATACTACACACAGCCAACCACTTTCTAAAATACATTTCTCTCAGACACTGATGGATCTGTCATCATGAGGCCTGGCAACAGATATGAGTACATGTTTGGATTTGAGCTTCCCACAGAAGGGTAAGTTAGCGCTCTCTCTCTCTCTCTCTCTCTCTCTCTCTCTCTCTCTCTCTCTCTCTCTCTCTCTCTCTCTCTCATAGTGACTGGTAATAATACCACTTGGTTTATGGATACCCATAACGATACACGGGATAATTAAAGTTGAAATCCTTCTCACAGGCTGGTGTCATCGTACAAAGGGAAATTCGGCTGCGTTCAGTACTATGTAAAGGCACTAATGGAGAGAACGGGTCAGCCAGCCCTGGAGTGCGAGAAGAACTTTGAGGTGGAGGAGCCTATTGATGTGAATACCCCAGATTTGCTGGTGAGTTTTTATCGTTGTTTTTAAGATAGCGGTGATGGTGACTTAACAGTCATTCAAAAGTCTCTCTACCTTGTAACACTCCTGTAAAATCAGCCTAAAAATCCTATCCAAGGCATACGTGAATTGAAAGCTGTTCTTGAACAATTTAGAGTAAATGCATGGTAACACAAAATTATAACTGCTACGGGCATTGAGTAATAGTTTTTTATTTCCACTGTCTGTGCAGACAGATGCCTGCAGATGAAATATAGCGGGGCCTTATTAGCTGGAAAACACAATAGCATGAAGCCTCACCTAGGCCAAGTAAAAATTGTAACATCACAGAAAATTAAAATTGTACACATTTATTTCTAAGAGTATGTGTAGGCGTTTTCAGATTTGGTATAAACATCACCATAATCAGCCTCAGACCTACAGTAGGTCACTAATAACGTCATCTTTATCGCCCTTGAAATACATGCGCTTGATCGCTATCTTCTCAAGCTGTACCTAATCTCTCTGTTTGTTTAGTCTCCCACCGGTGGCATGAAGGAGAAGAAGGTGACCTGCATGTTCATACCTGACGGACAGGTGTCGCTCAGCGCCAAGATCGACAGACAAGGCTTCTGTGAGGGGGAAGACATCTGCATCAACGCCAAGTTTGAGAACACCTGCTCGCGTATCGTGGTGCCCAAGGCCGCCATCGTCGCCAAGCACACGTATCAGGCCAACGGTCGGACCAAGGTCTGCCGCCAGAAGCTGTCGTCCGTGCGTGGGAACCACATCATCTCTGGCATGTGTGACACCTGGCAGGGCATGTCCATCAGGGTGCCCAAGATAAAGCCCTCTGTGCTGGCCTGCAACATTATCCGTGTGGAGTATGCCCTCATGGTAAGCCGCTGGTGTGAACGCTCGTGTGACGTGCTCCAATCTCCCATTGAGATAGTTAAGATTGTTAGCGGTCAAGGCACGAAGACCGTGAAACCCTGTTGGGGTTGGTATGACCTGTTTTCTACTCTTGCATTCTCTCTCTCTCTCTCTCTATCACTCTTTCTATCTATCGATCTATCTATCTATCTATCTACCTACCTACCTCTCTCTCTATCTATCTATCTATCTATCTCTTTATCTATCTATCTACCTACCTCTCTTTATCTATCTATCTATCTATCTATCTATCTCTTTATCTATCTATCTACCTACCTCTCTTTATCTATCTATCTATATATCTATCTATCTGTTTCTCCCCCCCCCCCCCCTCCCTCTCTCTCTGTGTGTGTTGCATGCATATCACACACGCAGCAAATTAGACCTCTGACACGACACACAGTTTGCGCAATGCTTACCATCTGAATGCATGGGATGCACACCTACTCTATTGTGGTGACGGTTCATGGCCGCTTGAAGCTATATTTGTTAATACAGTTAGCCCAAGAGAACTCACCGTGACCCTTCACACACTGTAGAATAAGGGAAGTGTGAACTGACAACGGTTCTCGTCCCTCTCCTCCTAGATCTACATCCACATACCCGGCAGCGAGAAGCTGATCCTGGAGCTGCCCCTGGTCATCGGCACGGCCGGCCTGGGCAGCCGCACCAGCAGCGTGAGCAGCCAGGACAGCTCGGTGGGCAGCTCCTCCCAGAGCTGGGTGTCTCTGAGGATGCCGTCCGCGCCGCCGAGCTACTGCAGCAGCCCGCTGGACCAGCCGCTGACCCCCCTGCTGGACGACTTCGACGGAGACGGCAGCCCCATATTCATGGACGCGTCGTCCGCCTTCCCCTTCCCACCGTCCCCGCCGGCGTACGCTGAGGTGAGCGTGCGAAAGGCCCGGGTATACTGTCTGCGTAGGCCTGACGTAAATACCCACTGTTCCCACTGGTCATGGAAACTGGAGCCGAAACCCTGTTAGCAGTGTTAGCGTTTTCACAGCCGTCCTGCTGGCAGACCAATCAGGCAGGCTAGTGAGATGACGTTGAAGTCAGGCATGTTTCTAAACAAGGGTAGAGCTAGATGCGGCGATCAAAACAGTTGTAGCAACGCCGATTGGTTAAAGGCTGCAGTTTCAACAATAACCAGAGGTCTACGCCCAGTAGGAGGAAACAACATTGTTATCATGTTATTATGTTAACATTTCCCAATGGGAGCGTGGTTACAACAGGCTAATTCCAGACATGGAATGTCAGGGAATTTTTTTTTTTTTTTTTTGGGTGGAATCCTGGAATATCAGGGGATTTTATTTGTAGCATGCCTGAGAGCCTTACCCAGTGAATGAGCGTAGTACCATTGCGAAATATCACCTTCGTTTTTAGTTTGTTAGCCATTGCCGCGATGTCTGTCCTTTTTCCACAAACGTTGCGCGAAGCCACGCATTTGGCAGTATACTGAACAGCCCCCGAATGACCTCAGTGGAGCTGGTGTGAAGTGATGATGTTGCTGACCCATCCGTCTTTTGATGTTTCGCTGCAGGTTGACGAAGAGTTCATCGGCAATGTTCGCATGCTGCAAGTTTGCTGAGCCGCAGCGGGACGGCCCGGACTCTACGCTAGTACTCTCAGGGACCCACCACAGACATTCGGCACACAAAAACGAAAGGTCCAAAACTGCCGAGAGGTGTTGAACACAGCCAATTCAGTATAAAGGAAGTGTCAAGAATTCTAGCCAAGGAGGTGACGTCGATGTCCACCACAGGTTGACAGGGCGTTCTCTCTCTGGTGCACTGCAGGTTTCAGACCCTCTAGCCTCGGACGTTATGGTGCGCTACGCCACATTGGTGCATAGGTTGTTCTCTTCACAACATCAGTGTTTTTCAAACATGCAATCACGTGTCATTATTTTACCAGTGAGCTAAGCATTCGCATTATTTTGTCTGCAGCTGATAGTAACATGGCTTGTTGATTTTGCCTGTTCCTCAGTTATTCATGCTAGTCATTCCATGCTGTATATCGCTGTTGTTTTTCCCCCCCCCCCCACCAGAGGAGATCTTTTTGGTTACTGAAGCTACTGATGATTTGTGGGATAGTTGGTATGCCATGTTGTATTTGAGAATTTCTGTTTGTTGAAATGATCCACCCCAAAAGCTAAGATGCATGCCATATCCATTATATACCAATGTTGTATTCCTAAATGTTACTGCACTTTTTCATTTTGCGTTTTGCCTTCTGCTACTGGCTACAGAATAGGTATTTTTTTGTGTCAATTCATACTTCCTCCAAGAAGGCATTTGTATATTAGCCCACATTGTCCTGACACCAACTGCCAAATATGGACAACTGCATCTTTGATTTATCTGGGGTTGTCCTAGACAGCATTTCACTGTGATAGGCCTATGTTGGCATTTTCACAATGTTCTTCCTTTAGAGCGAATCATTGTAAAGACTGATAAGTGACAATGTAAATATATACTTTGTGTACATAATGTTTTTTTTTTTACTTTTTATGAAACCCAATGGGTCAATTTGTTTTCCATTAAATATATAAATGAAAAACTATTATGTTTTCACTTTTCCTTTAAAGATGGGAAACAGCGAGGCCGGAGGAAGACTTATAATTTTGATAGTTATGTGTATGTACTGTATTTTTGAACTAGATGAATACCATAGGGTCCCTCAAAAACTCCACCCAACACGTTAGATAAACATTGCCATGGCTGATACAACTACTAGTGTGTTATATAATAACAATAACAATCAAACCATATGAACCTTTCTAACAAAAACAGAGTGGTCACCTTTAATAAATGGTGAAACTTGCCTGTAGGGTAAACATGTAATGTTTTCGATGACATGTAGCCAGGCCAGGTGTACAGTAGGTCATTTGGTAGGTCATTCGTGGTTTTGTCTGACTGAAGAAATGTACAAAGGGGTTTTAACAGAAATCTGTCCATAAACAGCAACAAAGCAAGTTTGAGACTGCTGCTTTAATTAAACTTAGTATGATTTCAACTGATACTAATGTAGAAAGGTTAGCATTTTATATGAATATATTGATTCATTTTAATTTATTTATTAACTTTTCCATAATTTCCATTCTACTGTATTGCTGGAGTAGTTATTAATTCCTTTTCTTTTTCCATTTCTTAACCTAAACGGACTATAAGTAGATACATTTAGAAATGTCCATTTACATTCTGCTACCGTATTGCAGCTTTGGTCTAGTTTTTATGACTCCTCTGCTTTTTCAATTTCTTAACCTAAACGGACTGTAAGTAGCCTAATTCATAGTAATCACAATAAAAGAACAGCTTGTTCTGTTTCACCTTGGCGTTGGGCCCGCCTGGCACTGGCACGTACAACACAAACACAACTGTGCAAAACAGTGAGTCACACGTCGCTCCCCTGCCGTAATGGCGGCTAGAACCAGAAGCTGCTGAGTCTGTTGCGCAACACGTTCCCCTCAAGCAGACAGGATGTGTTATGAAAATGTGGAGGCCGCACTTTGGAAGGAACAAGTGGCCTGTGTGGCGGCATGCAGTAGAACAAGGGTGATGATAACTGAAAGTTGGCAGGCATGTCTGAAATAGATTTCATAGTCAATATCCATTCAATAAGACGTGAGTTTGCCCAAAATGCACATTCATGTTTGGTTTGTATTATGGAATAGCTGATGAGTTGACTAACAACACAAAACGATAAACTAGATCACTGCACATTTATTATTATTATATTTATTTGTGAACATGCATGACAGGTCATAAATGGCAATGCACAACTTAGAAAACGAGTTAAAACGAATTGTAGGCTATCTGAGATCCATAGCCGCATAGCAAATGTGAGGGATGAATTGGTAGTAATATATTGTTTGTCACGTTTGTCTCAGAACAGACATTTGACCTGTGTATTGTACATGCCACCTAGTGGCTGTTAATGATTATAACACAAATGATGCAGAAAACAGATGAGAAACAGAAGCGGTTTAGTTAGTGATCGTCTTGTAAACAACACCGCGACGTGTTCCACAGGTCTGTCGGTTAGTTGCCCTTGTATTCTTTTTGAATTAAAAACACATATGAGCCAAATATATGGGTTAGTCCATCCATCCATCTTCATCCGCTTATCCGGAGTCGGGTCGCGGGGGCAGCAGCTTCAGCAAGGGACCCCAAACT